>ML244712.1:0-15572 GCA_005239495.1 Nicotiana undulata | reverse complement strand
CCATTTTCCTCCTCTTTTCTCTTCTTTAGCTCTCTTTTGCATGGTCTTGAGTGTTTACACCTTGTGTACTGCAAAATACCAAAATTCTATAATTAATAAGAGTAAATGCTCTTGAAACGAGCCATAATTTAAGCACTATGGTATTAAATGTGCCGAAATTCTCCGGCACATCAAGCCTCCAACTGATGCCTGAATATACAAATCAATGGGGCATTCCCCTAGAATAATATAAAAGTATAAAAGGAATAAAAGTGTGAGAAGGGATTTGCAACCGCTAGAATAAATCAATGGAGCTTGTGAGCTGAATCTAGAAAGCCCGACTCTAGCTACGAGCTTTGTCACCTGCACACACAAAAGAGCTAAGCATCTCCAAGGGTACCCAATAAGTCTTGTTTACTTCCCCTAAGCGGAGGACTAGACCTTTTTGGAATAAATAATTATAATAAGGATGTAATATATAACTCAAGCAATTTAATAAGTTAACACTAAATCTAAAAGCTGAAGTGTAACATGAAACCTAAAAGTTGGACTAACATGAATCTAAAAGCTGGAGAATCTTATCTGAAACAATTCTTATATCCGTAGGTTTGTAAGCTCGTTAGCGTCAGAATATATTTGATGTTCATAACCATGTATAAATACTACTATTCTGATATTTATATCTGAGTTATCTGATGCCGGTGGACAATTCTGCTAGGTGTAACTGAAAGGGTGGTGCTATCGTAGTCATAATAAAATATTTAGTACCATTATACGACAAAAAATATTTTATTGTAGCTATGTGTGTAGATAATTTTATTCATGAAAATTAAGTTCTAGATATACGTTATACGTGCGGGTATTAGTATATTGTATAAGTAACTCTTACCCTTAATCCGAGTACATATGGTCATTTATGGATATCTAACTGTTACACCCCATGTTTTTGTACGTAAGAGTACATCGTAAGTCAATTGATGTAAGTTCAGAAATGAAATCATCTTTGAAAAGTTTACAAAGTTAGTTAATCATATAACATTGAGGTTACAAATATTTAATATCATGAATACCAAGTACTAAGAGGGTTTGAAGGCATAGAAGTTAAACGAATTGAAGAAAATAAGTTTCGTCGAAAGTCAACAAGTTGGGAATGTTATCACATGTACTTTTGGGGTGAGAGTAGGGTGCTTAATATTATAAGGATATTATGTTATGAGTTACTTTAGTCATATGATAGTCTTGTGTTATGTTTTGAAGTCTAGCGAGTTGTGGAACAAATATTGGAAAAGGTCATCACAAGTTGCATTCATAAATGTGTCAAATGTATCTGAGCTTTTCTCCTAAAATACTTGGAATTAGGGGATGATCTACTTACAAAATTGAAGATCTACGAGTCTTCTTTCTAACGCATTAAACTTTTAATTGATACAACATCGGAGTAGAGGGATATTCGCGTTTTCGCAAGATCGCACAAGCAGCTCTCAATAGGACCCACTTAGGCGGTGGACGACTCTTAAACATTTTAAAGGGTATGGACGGCATATCTTTGGTCATTTTCGGTGAAGTACAGTTCCCATACTCTCTCAACACCTCTCTAATAGTTCTCAAGGGCTCCAAGTCGAATCCAATAGTTTACTGAAACCTAACCTCAAAAGTTAGCCTAAGTGAAGAAAAGAGTCATCATGGTGTTGTCATGTGATTAAGGGTGCTTATAAGCTAAGGGAAGCTTTGGTTAGAGTTTCTCAAGATTATTTAAGGTATGCATAACACCGTATTTCTTGGTATTAATCTTATTTATGTGTTGGTTAAGTTATTTGGATGAAGAATTATAAGATAGAACTTGAAGTTGTATAAGAAATTGTTGTCTCTTGTTGGACAATTTTAGAGTTGTACATAGGACTTCATATGGCTGGAAATCGTGGGCAATAGCTTGGTTATAATGTTCTTATTGTTGTTATGCTTTTCAATATGTTGAGTATGTTGATGATGTTGTAAATAGGAGATGATGAAACCACATAATACCTAGAAGTTTTTCATGTCATTGTTTTATCGTGTTGTGATAACAACACGATAGGGGTCCAAGATTTACTAAAGAAAAATAAAAAAGATGTGCGGAAGCTAAAAGTAAAATAAAGAAATAAAAATAAGATAGAAACTAAAGATAGATTGAATTCAAGAAAGTGTTTCTTGAATTCAAGAAGTCTATTCTTGAAGTTGAATCCTAACAACAACAATTAACTAACAAAGAACTAATCAACTTTGGTACAGAATTAAAAACAAGAAATAGATTGTGAAACCCGTCCCTTTAGAAAAATAAGAACAACAATAAGCCTAAACTTATCACCTTTCTTGAATACCTAGAAGTGATCTAAGATTTCGAAAAGGGTTTAATCTTACCACTTTAAGTTGAGTCTTGAAGGTTAAAGAATAAATCCAAGAGTAGCTAGCACACACAAGAGTGCAAGAAAAATCTCACAATATTTATTGATATTGTTTATAATAATCTATGTGTAAAAGCAAAGAAGATACCCCTTTATATAGGCAGGAGGGGGTCACGAAATTAAGGCTAAAAAATAAGAAAATAAAGTCTTAAACTATTTTGGACAACAAGTCCAACTACCTTAGGAAACGGAAAATACTAGGAAGCAAAAACCAAGTCATTCATGGAAAGTAATTCCAACAGTCGTAGGAAAAGGAAAAAATAATCTTAATTAACTAGCATAACAATAAATATAGTCGCCCAATATATGGAAATAAGTCCCAAACCAATCTTGGATTATCTTGAAAATCTTGGACATCTTGAAGGAAATTAGCAAGCAACTTGGCACCAACTTGCACTCAACATCTAGTACGACTATTGTACCCTTCTTGGACATCAAGTAAGTCCTTTTTATGCTATAAAAACGTGGATTTATATAGGACTTCATGGCCTGCAAGTTTAAACACATTTTAGGTGCCAAATTGGTCCAATAATGGGCCATACTTGGACCTTCTTCACATGATGTTCCTTGGGATCTAATCCACCTCTTCTTGGACATGAATTTGGGCCATAAAATAATTATAACACCTAGATAACTCATATCCTTTATCCTTAAGCTTTTCCCCTAACTAATAACTTCTTTGATCGCTCCTGAAGTCCAATGACCTTGTTTTGCAACTTTTTAACTTGCGATCTTGTTAAAGGCCCTCTTTGAGATTTAAAAACATAATCCTTGTCCTTGAAAAGATTTGAGCTTCCTAGGATGCTATCAATCCCCTTGTGATGACCCAAAAGGTCATCGTATGTAAATTTAGCTAAAAATGTGTTCCGAGGCCCCGAGAGCCTCCGTTAATCTCACCTCGATGTGCGTGCACATCCCGGACGTGTAGCCAGGAAGCCTTTTGTGGAAACTTGATAAAAAGTTGAATTTACGGTAAATAATTGATTGAAGTTGACTTCGGTCAACATTTTTGGTAAACGGACTCGGACCCGTGATTTGAAGGTCCCGGAGGGTTCGTAGAAAAATATGGGACTCGGGCGTATGCCCGGAATCGAATTTCGAGGTCCCAAGCCCGAGAAATGAATTTTTAAAGAAAATTGTTTTCTGAAAAATATAAAGGTTTTTGAAAATGATAATTAATGTGAAAACCGTGTTACCGGGCCCGTATTATGGTTCCGGAGCCTGGGACAGGTTTAATATATGTTATGTGAGTTATCTGTAAAGTTTGGTGTAAAACGGACTTGAAATGACGTGTTTCGGATCAAAATTGGAATAATTGAGCCTTATGAAGTTTTAAGAAAATTCTATGAGTTTTGAGGTTTAATTCATTGATTTTGATGTTATTTCTGTGGTTTTAGTACTTGAATAAGTCCGTAGGATGATTGGGAGTCGTGTGTGTTTTTGGTTTTGAGTCCCGAGGGCTCGGGTGAGTTTCGGGTAGTTAACGAGGTGTGCAAAGTGGAAAAATTTGGTGTTTAGGGGTCAGGTCTGGTG
Organism: Nicotiana undulata; assembly: GCA_005239495.1. NCBI lineage: Eukaryota > Viridiplantae > Streptophyta > Magnoliopsida > Solanales > Solanaceae > Nicotiana > Nicotiana undulata. The sequence continues at coordinate 11,619 of ML244712.1, read as the reverse complement.
AGTTACTCTTCGCGAACGCGGGGCAACCCTCGCGAACGCGAAGAGTAAATAGGTGAGGCCTGGAGTTTACTCTACGCGAACGCGGAGCACTGGACAGTGCTTCTACGCGAACACGTCCCTAGAGGTGCGAACACGTAGGTTCAGGGTGAGGTCGGGGGGCAGGGTAGCTTTGTTCTTCGCGAACGCGGGCGTAGGCTCGCGAACGCGTAGGTCCCAATAGTTAACCCTTCGCGAACGCGGCCAGTGGCCCGCGAACGCGAAGGGTAATTTTGCCCAGTGATTTTAAAATGTCAAAAACAGAAACCTTACGGGATTTAACCCACTTCTTCTCAAACCTCTTCTTCCCCACTTCCCCTTAGGCGATTTTGAAGACTTCCATCACCATAGCTCCATAGGTAAGTGATTCCAACTCATTTTCTTCCATTTTTCTTCAACAACCACTAGAATCTAGGCCTAAAATCCTAAAATCAAAGTAGAAATTAGGGGTTTTGGGTATAATTAGGGTTTATGGAATTTTGGGTAATTCAACCTCAATTTGGGGTCGAATTTCAAAACAAATTATATATTTGAACTCGTGGGGGTATGGGTAATCGAGTTTTGGTCCGAGCCTCGTGTTTGGACCAAGCGGGCCCGGGGTCGAATATTGGTATTTTTGGAAGAATGCTAGGAATTGTATAATTAGGCTATGGGACTGAATTATGGAGTCATTATTGATGTATTTAAGTTAATATTGTTTAGATATTGTCGTTTCAGAGTTGAATTCAAAAGGAAAGGCAGTATTAGAGGCTTGAATTGCTATTCTTGGACCTGAGGTAAGTGTCTTGCCTAACTATGGTGAAGGAATAGGTATTGTGCCCTATGTGCTATGTGTGTTATCATGTTCAATGCATAGGTGAGGTGACGAGTACCTATGCATTGTCTGTCAAGTATGCCCGTGAGTATGTTTTGCTTAATTACTTGTTATTACCTCAATGATCAATGTGTTATGAAGTAGTTCTTTTGGGAAGTTATGTACTCGTAAGGAATTGGTTATAGCTGAGACCCTTGCCGGGCAAATGTGTTGATTTTTGTTTGTTATTCCCCATGTCGGGTGGCTATGAATTGAAATTTCGGTAATTGATTTTCCTTGCCAAGTTGTTATTTGTTGTTGATATTACTTGGGTGAGGAAGAGAGTAAAGCACGAAGGGTGATGCCGTGCCATTCATTCATATTATTCATTTATTTATTATAGCAATGTGAGGAAGAGAGTAAAGAACGAAGGGTGATGCCATGCCATTCATTCATATTATTCATTTATTTATTATTGCAATGTGAGGAAGAGTGTAAAGCACGAAGGGTGATGCCGTGCCATTCATTCATATCATTCATTTATTTATTATTGCAATGTGAGGAAGAGAGTAAAAGCACGAAGGGTGATGCCATGCCATTCATTTCATTTATTCATTATTGCACTGTGAGGAAGAGAGTAAAGCACGAATGGTGATGCCGTGCAATTCATATCATGTATTATTGCAATAATTTCATATACTTACTTGTTGCATCGTGAGGACGAGAGTAAAAACACGAAGGGTGATGCCGTGCCATTCATTTATCTGTTTATTTGCTGTGTTCAACATCTCATTTTACTTCTTACCTGTTTCCCCCTTGCTTGTCCCCGTATTACTTGTTTATCTGTTAAATATCTATTACTTCCTTGCTTTTTTTGGTAGAATTGTACAGGTAGGTTATCGTCGTCGTGTCTAGCCTCGCCACTACTTCGGCCGGGGTTAGGCTCGGCACTTGCTCAGTACATGGGGTCGGTTGTACTGATGCTACACCTGCACTTCTTTATGTTGTGCAGATCCCGCAGCCGGACCCGGTGAACACTGATAGAGGGAGTATCCTTCAGTCCATTTCGGAGATTTCAAGGTAGACCCGCAGACGTTCGTGGGCCTTGGCGTCTCCTCTACCCTTATCTTTCTATTCTGTCTTGTTTTGTTTTTAGTTCTGAGACAGTTATGTATTATTTATTCAGACCTTGTATAGTAATCTCATAGACAGTCCGTGAGTTAGTGACTCTAGGTTCTGGGATATTGCTAACGGAATGTATTATTGGTATTTTTATTTAGTTAAGAAGTATCTACTTTCGCACTTAAAAAAAAGCATATAAATTGTTCTAGTTATTTCTGCTACTTCAGTGTTAATATGTTAATGTAATTGTGTATGTTGGCTTGTCTACCGGGTTCAACGTTAGACGCAGTCATGGCCCGAAGGTGGGATTTCGGGTCGTGACACCCCTCTTCTTGAAGAAAATTCACCCTCGAATTTTGACCTTGCAAGAAAACAAAGACAGGAACTAGTAAATGGCATCCACTAATCTTAAAAATGGTAAGAATAAAACAAGATAGTGACCATGTGTCCACTTAACCCAATTGAGCCTAATAGGTGTAAATACTCCTTTATAAAGCACATGGACATCATAATCCTAATAAAATTTATGCCTACTTCGATTTGTCCCATAAAAACCTCTCTTAAGGTTGTTCAAAAATGTGCAAGACAGTGAAATTACGAAAGATTGATCACACATCCATTTAAAACAAGTATATGTATCACATGTATCAAATAAGACACTTTTATGATATATCCAAGTATCAATTATTAATCCTATGGATTCTTCTACATGTAAGTTATTCAAAGAAGCACATAAATTCTCAGAAGGGTCAGAAAAACTCATAAATTCCAAAATAAAAATTTCAATACATTCAAGCTCATGATTATATCTTTCCCCAATAATATTCGCAACATCAATGGATTCTACATAGGTGCTCATACTGTCACAGAACGAGTCATAGATAGGTTCATGAAAGAGTATTTGATCACTAATGTCACAATAATCATGCATATCCTCTTTACTAGAAGCAAGCACTTTTACATGCTCACAATCAACATAACTAGAGGAACGACTTCCCATCGAACAACAAAACTCACATTCTAGAAATTTATCACATGAAAACTCATTAGGAACTTGATAAGAGAAGAAAAAATATTTAACTCATTAGCAAGCATTTTCTCATAAATATCATGCCTCTTTCCACCAAGTTGGAATGCATAATCATCTATGTCATATTCAATTTTAAAAGTAAGCAAATTACTCTTGCACTTGAACTTAGATATTAATGTTAATGACTTGATATGCATCAAAATATCATCATTAACAAAACTTATAAAATCACCAACATAAGAAATAAGAGTATAGTTCATTACCTCCAAAAATACCTTAGGTGTTCTAGAAAGGTCAAGAATGTGAATAAACCAATTATACATACAATACTTGGACTTATTTATTAATGGAACAACATCACCTTTTATTCTTTTATGCAGTGGCTCTAACTTAGCAATGCCTTTAGGGAACTCCATGTTGTAAACATGTAAAGAATGATCAAAATAGTCAAAAGGTTCAACAACAAAGAAATTAGATAAGCTTTTATCTTCCACCATACAACAAGAATTGATTTCGTAAACTTCATGTGGGAATCCGATTGGATCCTTTGCTACCATCTCTTGTGCCTCACCTACCCTTTCACAAGGTCTTTACACATATGACTGCACAAAATCACAAGAACTAAAACAAGAAAGTGTTAATTGGTTAGGAAGTAAAGAAACTTTTTTCTTGTTTACACTCTCTTTGGCTTTTTATCACAAGACTAACTTTTTCCTCACCCTTATCTTCTATTCTCTCACTAAAGTTTTTTTTTTCTTCACTCAATCTCTCTTGTTTATCTACCTAAACAACTTTTTTCTATCTCATGGCATTCTCTCTTTTCTTTCCTCCCAAGCTTACTCTTTTCTCCCCTTGACATACCACTTTTTTCACTCAACACAATCTCTCCTTTATCCTCTCTTGGGATGTCAACATGCACTCCCTTACTCCTTTCATTCTTTTCACTTTCATATTTTTCCATATTCTCTTTAACAGTCATTTCGTTTTCACAAATTTGTGAGAGAGTCAAAGACCCAAGAATGAGTTTCTTCCCGTTAACCTCAAAAGAGTATCTATTTTTTTTCATGCTATATGAAGCTCTTCAATAGACATACCACGGTTTTCCCAACAAGATATGATAATTATTCATGGGAATCGCATCACACCAGATTGCAACCTCATACCTTCCAATAGAGAATAGTAATATCACTCTTTTATCCACCTTTACTCCTGTCAACATGTAGGGTTCAATATTCTCAACACAAGGCAAGTTCAATTTTTCAATCATATAAGTGCTAATTGAGTTATAGCCATATTCTTTGTCAATTCTAAGGACACAAATCGCAGACATCACTTTGGCTCTTGTCTGAAAAATAACTTTACCATTGTTTTCCTTCCATTCGGTATACTGTACGTTTGACTTTTCAAGTTGTTGAGTCATATCTTGCCTCCTTTCGCTATAAGTATCTATTTGAAACATCTAGAAAAAAGATTAGAAGAATTATGTATCTCTCAAATTTGGCTTTTTCCTTCTAATACTCTCACCTCTGTTACCTTTTTCCACTCAAAACAACTCTTGGTCGTTAATCTTTAGATTTATTAATAAACCTAGAAAGTCACAACCCATAGTTATAAGAATAAGGAGATAGGAAAAGAAAAGGAAAGTGGAGGACCAAACCTAGGAAGTATAGTAATTGGTTAGTAGGAAAAAACTTATTTAAGAAACCCAAAACCCACAAGAACAAGGAAAGAAGTTACCTTAATCTTCAAGAACTAGGATCCCCTCTTCTTGTCCTTTCTTGACTTGAAAACCAAACAATACTTGAATTATAAAAATAATAATGAGCAATAACACCTTTTTAGGCTGATTTTCGTTTATTTTGTTTTTCTGTTTTTTTTTTTTGCTCAAGAACCTCCAAGATTATCAAAATTGAAATCCTGATTAGCCTATGCTCTGATGCCACTGTAACACCCCGGAAAATTTTAAAGTACCTAAGCACTATTAAGAAAATCGATGTATGCTAATTATACCATTTTGTGTGCCAACGAGGACTGTTAATATGATCGATATCAATTGGATAAGATAATAAGTGTACGAGTCATATTATAAGTGATGTGGGGTCTAAGGAGAGTCCTAAGTCTAAGTCAAGTTAGAAAATTTCATGATAGACTAAAGTTTCAAAGGGGTACGCACAAGACCAAACTTTGGATAATCATATCTACATGTATATATGTACTTATGTGATGCACAACCTATCAAATGAAAGATATCGAGTATAGTTTGTAACTCTTCAAATCTTATGGCCAAATTACCAAACGCTGACAAAATTTAACACTATTGCGCCGCTCCATGCGGCGCGGCTGTTCAAATTTCCAGAACATTCAAAATTTCATTTTTAGAAACACATTTCACTACCACGGCGCCCCACGCGACGCCCCATCCTCCGTGGCTGTGCAAATCCTGGTTTATTTTTGGAACCCGACCGTATTTTGATATAAGACCTTCGGGGGTTATTTCCCCACATCATTTTGGGCGACTTTTGGAGCTCTTCTCCACTCTATCAAGTACTCCATCTCTTCCCATATTCAAGGTGAGTAATCCCTACTAGTTTGATATTTCATTCCATCAATTCAACCCTAAAACTAACTCAATCCACCATCAAATCCTTAGATCTTCAAGAAATTTCTTCAAGAATTCAAAGTTTTGCAAGATTCCTTCCAAAAGGTAATCCTACACCCTTAGACTTAAATATACCGATTTGTTATGAGAATATGAGTATTGATTAAGTATTAAAACTATTGGTATGGTGATTGGAAGCCATAAATTCCCAATTTATATACATAATTATTGTAGAGATTGAGAGGTGATTATTTGATGAAATTTTGTTGGTTGGGTGTGGGTGGATGATCATACATGTCATGTTAGAAGTTATAAATTATTTTAAAATGAAGGTGGGATAAGTTGTTGGAAAATTGTGGTAGTTGGATGAACTAACTCTATGGTAATGAGATTTATAGATTTATGCCCTATCACGACCCCAAATCCTAACAGGCCGTGATGGCGCCTATCGTGGTACTAAGCTAGCCAACCATCACCTTACTACGCGTTTATTCAATTATAACAGTTCAAAATTTAATAATAAGCATGAAACCATAGCACAAATAATATAATTAAGTCTTAGCGTCCTCATAATATTCTAAACAACCTCCCAAGAACTGGAGTCAATAGTCATGAGCATCTAAGAATAAATAAATCTAACTCTGCTAAAACTATAATATATGTCTCTGAATCAAATGCTAAGACTAAATAAGGAAGGGAAATGGAGAAGCTATGGACGCTGGACAGCTACCTCGAAATCCCGTGAATGCTGCTATCGAACCTGCGTCAGCTACTGCTGCGAGCTAGTACCTGGATCTGTGCACTATCCTGACCAACTTTTGGAACAAGCTAGAGTATGATTCACCAATAGGAGTGAATTGATTCCTTATGGGGGGCTCTCTTGGGCGAGGATTATATTGGGAAACATTTGGTTGGGTATATGGAGTTTGGTGAGGATGGGCATTTTGGGGAGGTGGAGCTCAGTTTTGTATATAATGTTGTGGCCGTGTGTAAGGTTGTGTGTTCTTCACTGCATAGAGAGGCGGTGCCACGACATAAGCAGCATCTTGATGGAGGATAACAGTGTTGTGGGACCTTAGGAAGCATGTATCATTGGTTAAATGCCCTTCGAGCTCAAAACCATCATAACTCCCTCTTCTCTCTTGTTTCTGTTCATCAAAACCTCTTAATTATTCTGAGCGGCCTGTGATGTGGCCTTAAAAGCCACATGACTCAAGATTCGACCTGTTTTTAAACCGTTTCAACCATTTCCCCAATTTGGATAGCCTCAGCGAGCAGTCTACCCATAGCAGACATCATGTTCTGGAAGTAGTCCGCCTCTTGGGCCTGTAGGAAGACCGTAACCATTTCAGTTTCGTCCATTGGAGGCTAAACCTTGGCGTATATCTCGCTCCATTTGACAACATATTCACAGAGGCTTTCCGTAGTTTTCTTTTTCAAATTGGACAAATAGTTCATGTCGGGAGCGATGTCCACATTATACTGGAACTGGCGGACAAAGACTCGGGCCAAATCGTCCCACACATGCCAATGGGTAATTTCTTGATCCATATGCAACTCGAAAGCTATTCTGGTGAGGCTTTCTTCGAAATAGGCCATTGGCAACTCTTTGTTTTCGCCAACGCCCCTTTGCTGGTTACAATATCGTTTCAGGTGAGCGATCGAGTCTCTGTGCCTGTCATACTTTTCAAATTTTGGCATCTCGAAGCCAGTTGTCAAGTGGACATGAGGAACATACATAGGCCAGAGTACGAGACGCTCTTTTGGCTGCTCAGACCCTGCAAGTTTCTCAGGCTTTATTCTAGGCTCTTTATTTTCCGAGCCATTTCCTCTTGCTCGGGATTCTTGACAACATTTTCTTGCAAAACCGAGAAGTCACACTACAGATGTTGAGTAAATGAGCATGAGGTCGCATATGTTATTTCTGGTTGAAACTGTGGACCTTAAAAGGTGAACATTGGAGGCTTAATATACGGTCGTGATATAGTTGGTTGTGCGGTGGGGTAGATTGGTGATGCAGAGAACATTGATGACGGTGCCCTTGAATCCGACGTGGGGGTGAACCATAGACGGCATTCCAGAGCAATTAGATGGTATTAGAGGGTGCCAGCATGGGATGAGCGGGTTGGACATAAGGATGTTGGTAAGCCCACCTGATTTTGGGATCAACTCAGGGAAACAAGGGATTGCACTTGGCGGTTCCCTACTATTAGACCAGGCATCCCATATTTCCAACATACGGAGACGCAACATTCTATTTTCTTCATCAGCTGCTGATTCTTGCTGCGGAATAGCCGATGCCGGGCTATCCTCAGGATCGATAATTGGTAGATTGATTTCGGAGGTCATCCTTCCCTTTGGATCTTGTGAAGGATGGGGAGACAGACTACCAACAAAAACAAACCACCTGAACACAACCTGGCTAATTTGCACACTCAATAACCTTGTTAGTTTTGAAACATTTTACAAATAGGAAATTGCACGTTAGGATGCAATGCACTTGACAGTTAAACGCTTCTACCATGTGTTTGAACGGTTACATGTTTCAGTTGGGCAGTCATGCATCATAAGATATGGAGAATAATCTCAAAGAGAAGCATTATATATATAAGTATAATAAGTATGCATATACGATGGCGCTTCAGAGATTCAGGTTGATTCTTGTATGTCTTTAATTAATGTTTACTTATTGTTATGTTTCAGTTCTGCCTTACATACTCAGTACATTATTCGTACTGACGTCCTTTTGTTGGGGACGCTGCATTTATACCTGCAAGTATAGATAATCAGTTTGACGAGCCCTCATAGTAGACGAGATTGGCTACAGCGAAGGATGGGTAAGACTCCACCTCATTCGGAGAATAGCCAAGTCTACGAGTCATCGTGCCATAATTTTGCTACAGACTTATGGGTAGGTCGGTACCCTGTCCCATTTGATGTTAAATAATCTTAGAGGCTTTGTGTCACGACCCAAATTCCCAACCTTAGGGACCGTGATGGTGCCTAACACAACATTTGCTAGGCAAGCCAACGTTAGAGTTCGATTACTATTTTCCTTTGATTACCCATTTAAACATAATGAAATAAATTTAAAGTAAGCTTAATCTAATAGTTTCCAAAGAATAATTCCAAATATAAAATAATAAACAAATAAATAAACCGAGTCACGAACTAATTATATAAATAAATCTAAGACTACCGTAGGGTCTGGTGTCACAATTCACGAACTACTAAAGAATACTACAAATAATGGGTTGAAAGAAATAATATAATTGTTTTGAGAAAATATAAAACGGTCTCTACGAACTAAGAGAAGACTCTCGGGATCTGCGAACGCTGGCAGATATACCTCATATATCCGGATAATGGATAACTGCTACTAAAAATCTCTACTGCGGGCTGGTACCTGGATCTGCACAAAAGAGTGCAGAGTGCAGTATTAGTACAACCGACCCCATATATATATATATATATATATATATATATATATATAATAAAGCAATCAAACAATTCTACACAAACAAGAAACTATAATCTGAAACAATAAATAAAATAACTCAGTCGCCTATTCCAGGCCTCAGCTGTCACCAAAAATCTCACACAAATTTCCAAATTTCCAAACTTTACTTTATATAACCGTATGTGCAGAATATGAGAAACAGTAGAGTAAAACAGTAATGTTTCCAAACCTTTGTAATTAAAATCAGTTAAAACACAAATATCCTCCCTTATCACTGTCATGTTGCAGCGTGCAACCCGATCCCACTTGTCCATCCTTATCACTATCATTTATCCCACCCTTATCACTATCAATTTATTTCCCATGTCCACCCTTATCACTATCATTTATCCACTAACACTATCAATTTATTTATTTATCAAAAACTTTCACAATTCAGGCCAAGCCTTTCACCACACTTTTATCTCAACAATTGTAAACAGGAAATCGTACTTCTCATGAACTCATCATTATTGTCACAAAAATGGAACCAACAGGAATATACACACACACACACACACACACACACACATATATATATATATATATATATATATACACACACACTTTTCCAATGTCAACCCACTCAACCTTTATGTACCACAATAAAACCAAGGAGAACACTAATACTTTTCCAAAAATAATTGCAACAAGACGTAACAACAAATTAACAAGCCAAGTAATCATAGAAACAACAATGAACATGAAACAATTAGAACATGAAGCATTTAAATTGGAAACGGGGAAGGGATCATGTAAGCCGACAATTTGGTGGTGCATAGATACTCGTCACCTCACCTATAGGTTGAGGATTCCTATTCCCTCAAGTCAATGTTAAACCAAGCACTTACCTCAACTTCGCAGGCCACTCATTGTTCAATTATAGCTTTTCCTCTTGAATTCACCTCCAGTACACTCGAATCTAATCATAATTATCTTAATATCATTAATTAATGCTAAAAGAACTAGCTTTACTGAAAATTATAATTTTTCCTAAGTTTTCTCAAAAAAAGTTAAAACCCGACCGGGCCTTCTTGGTCCAAACTCGGGGTTCGGGCCAAATTACGTTTACCCATTCACCCCCGAGCCCGAATATGCAATTAGTTTCGAAATCAGACTTCAATTTGAGGTAAAGATTCGAATTTTATAAAATTTCCTAATTCTACCCAAACCCTTGATTTTTTACCATAAAAATTCTTTATTTTTGATTTAAAAGTGATGAAAAACATTGGGTATCCTTATGTTGGAAAGGAGACTAGGGAGTGGACACCCTATGTGTCACGACCCGGAATCCCAATCCGAGTCGTGATGGCGCCCAACGACGGGGTTAGGCAAGCCAACAATAATTACACAAAGTGATACCTTTCCCATCTAGTTAAACAGTCAGAGATTCCCAATTTATAACGACAAACATGATACTAGCCTTGAGAGGAAGTGAAATCCTAATAGATACAAGCCGAAATAAAATGCACACATAGATATACATCCCAAAATCCCAAAATATAAATATACACTACGCGTGTGTGCCAGGAACTAGTGTCACGAGTGTCATGGGCAACTACTGAATATCCAATGACTACAATATATACAGAGTCTCTGTCTGAATGAAATGGACAGAGGAATACAACAAAAGAGCTCCAGGGTGCTGCTATAAAGTCGCCGGGAAAGANNCATGAGTACATATTAAATAAATATGTACCCAGTGAGTATCCCGCCTAAACTCGAAGAAGTAGTGACGAGAGGTCGACTCGATACTCACTAGGGTCCAGCAGTACTAACATATGATAAAATATGATGAAATATGGTAGGCATGTCAGGGAAAAATAAGCAACAAGTACACGTACTGAGAACAGAAAAATCCAACTAGTTACTGAACTTAAACAATAAAGCACTTTCAAAAGTAAGACCACCGAATGAAACAATAATCACCAATTCTTAGATCCGCCGTGGCGTACGGCCCGCTCCCATAAGGTACTTTTCTACACTCGCCGTGGCGTACGGCCCGATCCCATATGTTTCACAATTTTTTTTCAATTCCGCCGTGGCGTACGGCTCCCATATATTTCATAATTTTAGTTCATTTCTATCGTGGCGTACGACCCGCTCCCATATATTTCATAATTTCATTTCATTTTTGCCGTGGCGTACGACCCGCTCCCATATATTTCATAATTTAATATCATTGAACCTCAGAAGAACAACACGTTGCAAAACATAATTTCGTAGTAAATATAGCATTACAATAAATCATATGAGCATTTCAACAAAAAGAAACATATCTAGGGCATGCAAGAAAACGTACCAGGCATGATGTGGGCCTAACTACCCGGACATAACAATAATAGCTGCTACGTACGGACACTCATCACTTGGTGCTTACGTAGCCCCCAAACAAGTTAAACATAGCATATACATCACCTATGGGGACAATTCCCTCTTACAAGGTTAGAAAGGAGACTCACCTCGTGTTGAATCGACCCTCGGACCACAATTGCGCCCAAAACTCCGAATTCTATACCCGAGGACTCGCAACTAGTCAA
>ML244710.1:97661-123759 GCA_005239495.1 Nicotiana undulata | reverse complement strand
CGCATCCGGACCCAGTGGACCGCATTGAGGGAGTCACCTTCAGTCCACCCAGAGCTTCAAGGTATCCCCGCTGGCGTTCGTGGGCCTTGGTGTCTCTCCTACATTTGGATTTCCTCATTGTCTTGCCTTTTTCTTCTAGCTCCAAGACAATTACGTATTTCTTTCAGACTTTGTATTTAGCACTCAGTTAGTTAGTTTGTGGGGTTGTGACACCACGGTTTTGGGATATTTGCGATATTGTTACCGTTATCATTTCATTATTCGTTTTGGGAATATTATTACTTTTCTGCTTTAAAAACTTTTGAAGTGATTTGGAAATGTTCGGTAAAGGCTGGAAGTTAAGGGAATTGAGATATTCCAGTAGAGGTTGGAAGGTTAATTGGCTTTATTACTGTTATGTTGTTTTTATAAATGTCAAAGTGTTGTGTACGTTGGCTTGTCTAGCGGGTTCAACGTTAGACGCAGTCATGGTCTGAAAGGTGGGATTTCGGGTCGTGACAAACATAATGGTCATTTTCACATTTTTAGTTTTTATCTTTAAATTATTGATTTTCTTTCATTAATTATAAGTTAATTAATTATTTAAATATTAAAAATATTAAGTAGGCTAATTTTATATATAAATTTTAAGTTAGGATTTAGTTTAGGATTTTATTTAATTTAATTAAGATTTAAAATTAAAGGGAAAGAAAAGAGAGCAAGAAAAGAAAGGGGCCAATCCTGGTTGCAAAGACGCACTCGGCCAGTCTCTAAAGAGGCCTAGTCGTTTTTAAAGAGACCCTCTTGAAAAACCCAATCCTCCCCCCTTTAACCAAACAACGACAGCGTTTTGATAACGCTAAGCCCCACCCTTGATCCCTTTAGATCTAACGACCCTAAACTAACCTCCATACCCATTGCAATTGTCTGAAACACCCCCCAACCCTAGGGACGACCCCCATTTTCCCCTTCTCATCTCTCATTCCCTATCAAAGCCGCCGCCGAAAATCGCCCTACAGTGGTGGCCACCGTCCTAACAATCCCAAACTCACACCCTACACTCTCCAACTCCGCCTTAACCCTAATCCCCTACCAGTTTCCCAAAAATCCTCACCGAATGTCTCCACTTTCAGATCTTAAAGATGGCCAGAAACCCTAGCCACCCCTCTTTCGATTTATCAAGTTTTCTAGGATCGATTTGACTTGAAACTTGTGTTAAAAAATTGTTCTTGTTGAGAGCAATTGATTAACGTTAATCTTGGTTCATTTCGAGTATTACCAGATTCCGACCAACTTCCTGTTGACCGCCCGAGCTTCGTCAAAATTGGTTTTAATGGCTTTGTTTGTCTTTCAATAGTTATATGACCGCCCCTCTCTATCATTTATTCATTTTTGGTTTGATATTTTTGCACCGTCTGTTAATGTGGTTCATAATTGCAATCATTTCTGTTCATTCGGTTTAGTGTTGATTAAAGTAGATTAGTTTCTAGTTAATTGCAACTTTTGCATGTTTCTTGTGTTAACTACATAGTTTTATGCTTAGAATTAATAATTAGTTTGCATGATTAGGTAATTCAATTTGTCTAAAGTGCATAATATTAGGCTAGTTAATTTTAGATAGTAAAAAAAGTTTATTTGATAAATTGCATACTAGTTTGTTTTGATTTCTGGATTTGCATATATGTCTTTTATAATTGTTTTGTAAATATTCGAAACTTAATACAGCTAATTGAATAAGAATTTAAAAATAAATGTGTGTTTTAGATATTTCTAGAAGAAAAGAACAACTGGTAAAAAGGACAGATGTCCTATTTTGGTTTAAAAAAGATGCTGAAATTAGATACAAATGGGGACAGTTGTCTATTTATTGTTACAAAAGATACCAATTCCCTGATTTTAAGGGAAGGCTGAGAGATTCCCTCAATCTCTCTCTCATTCCCTATCATGAGCACATGCTCACATTCTATAAAAGGGACTCTACACTCCTCTCACACACACACGTTAATCATCTGCATATTCACTCACAAAAAGATACTGAATTCACCCTTGATTTTTTCTATTTTTTTGCTCTCATACTGATTTCTTCTCCAAAAGACAGTCTGGGATTCCATTTTAATACAAATATGAAGATTTATGATCCATCTTAATCTCCTGCTTGCTTTCCTATATTACTGGGAGTTTCTGGATTTCTGGGTTTGAGGTTTTAAAGTTGTTGTCTGTTTTCTTTCTACTATTTGGCACAACCCAAATTCCCAACCTTAGGGATCATGATGGCGTCTAACACCACACTTGCTAGGAAAGCCAATATTAGAACTTATTTTATTAATTTTCATCAAAGTCTATTTAATTATAAAAGACAACTCAAAATCGAACTAACTTATTAATTCCAATTCATAACTTCACGAACAAAATAATAAATGAATGAATAATTGAGCCATGAACTAAATATATAACTCTAAGACTACCCCAGGGTCTGGTGTCACAATTCACAAACTTCTAATAATACTACAAATAATGGGCTGAAAGAAATAATGTATCTGTTTTGAGAAAAATAAAACAATCTCTATTAAACTAAGAGAAGACTCTAGAAATCTACGGATGCCATCAGATCTACCTCGTGTCTCGGAATGATGAAAGTCAGCTATCAAAGTCTCTGACGCTGGACGGTACCTGGATCTGCACAAAAGAGTGCAGAGTGTAGTATCAGTACAACCGACCCCATGTACTGAGTAAGTGCCGAGACTAACCTCGACGAAGTAGTAACGAGGCTACGACGGGGCAATTATAACATAACTTGTAACAACATACTTATATAATAAAGCAAGAAAGAAATTCTAAACTAAACAAAAACAATAAGCTGTAATAATAAATAAAATAACTCAGTTGCCTTTACCAGGTCTCCACTATAACCAAATTCTCACATAGTTTTCCAAATTTCCAAAGTTCTCTTTTTTAAATAACCGTAAGTGTAAAATATGAAAAATAGTAAAGTAAGGCAGTAGCTTTTCCAAATCTTTGTATTCAAAATCAGTAAAATATAAGTGTCCTCCCTTATTGCTCCTTGTTGCGGCGTGCAACCCGCTCCCACCTGTCCACCCTTATTACTCCTCCCTATATATATATCACCCTTATTTCTCCTGTTGCGGCATGCAACCCGATCCTACATGTCCATCCTTATCACTCCTTGTTGCAGCGTGCAACCCGCTCCCACCAGACAATCACATCACTTTTATTTATAAGGATTTCACAATTTCAAGTCAATGCCTTTCACAATAATTCTGTCTCAACAATCGTAAACAAAAACTGTATTGCCCATAAGCTTTACCAATCATCAATTCACAATAGAACCAACCGGAATTTATATGTTTCGTAGAATACTATCAACCAGCTCAACCTTTCATATATCAAAATGAATCCAGGGTAAAACAAATACTTTCGAATTTCATAAAACAATACTTCACAACTGGTTGATGAAAACAAGTAGACATGGAAGCATAGAAATCGTGCAAATAATTAAATCAGGAATCAGATAATTGGGGATAGGGAAGGGATCATATTTAACAAGTAATATTGGTGGTGCATAGATACTCGTCACCTCACCTATACACCTCACACATGCAAATTCACATAGCAATAAGGTTGAGGATTCTTATTCTCTCAAGTCATGGTTAAACCAAGCACTTACCTCAAATTCGCAGGCCACTCTCTGCTCAATTACCGCTTTTCCTTTCAAATTAACCTCCAACGCACTCGAATCTAGTCATAATTAGCTTAATATCATTAATTAATGCTAAAGGAAGCAACTTTACAAAAAATTTATGATTTTCCTAAGTTTTCTCAAAAAAGGTTAAAACCCGACCCCGGGCCGGCTTGCTCCAAACTCGGGGTTCGGACCAAATTACGTTTACTCATTCACCCCCGAGCCCGAATATGAAATTAGTTTCGAAATCCGACCCCAATTCGAGGTAAAGATTTGATTTTTACAAAATTCTCTAATTCTACCCAAACCCTCAATTTTTACCTTGAATTGTTTTGATTTTTGATTGAAAAGTGATGAACAACATAGTGTAATTGAAAGAACAGAGTTTAGAATTGATAACCAACACCTTGGGGATGGATTTGTGTGAAGCAAATCGCCTCTAGGCCGTGGTATTTCGAAAATAGGTGAAAAACAGGTTCTTCCCGATTTTAAAAATTATTTTTATATGACTGGGCAGGCGTTCATCGCGTTCGAGATGGTCATGTCGCGTTCGTAATGGGTCAGGCCCAATGGCCTTCGTGTTCGCGTGCTAGAGGACGCGTTCGTGTATTTTTGAGGCACATGCTTGTCACGACCCAAAATCCATAAGGTCGTGATGGCGCCGGACACCACTGTCAGGCAAGCCAAACCTTAGTTAGTTTAAAAATAAATTCTTGTCTCAATATTTTAAAAATCGTTACCTTTCACTTTAATACATAATAACTAGATGAAATCCATTTAAGTAAAAACAACAGTCTATTTTTCCATTTTAATAAAATACATCCCAGAACTCGGTGTCACAAGTACGTGAGCAATTTCTAAGACTTTTTACTAAATACTACAAAGCTTGTCCGAAATACAAGTTGGACAAGGACTTTAGAATAAAATAAATACAATACATAGAGGAAGACTCTGTCGGCTACGGATCGCCTCCGGATGATGTAGCTCGCCTAAGTCTCCAGACCAGCCTCATCGCTATGAAAGTACATGTGCAACAAAATAAACAGCAAGTGTAGAATGAGTACGAAAACAACGTGTACTCAGTAAGTATCCCGCCTAACCTTAGAAAGGTAGTGACGAGAGGTCGACTTGATACTCACTAGGGTCCAACAATATAATTTAACAATATATGACAGCAGCAAAAGGCATACGAGGGTAATAAAATCAGTAAACGTTAAAAGAAACTGCAATGCAATAAACACTGGAAGTAAATAAATAATTTCTACTTCATTTTCCCCCAAATATCTGTCAAGTCATTATCCATGAAATCATTCAACCATTTACGCCCTTAAGACAATTTAACAATTCAAGTCACAAGTGGTACATCATATGTATATATCTGTGTAGGAAATGCAGAGGGTCGTTCGGCCTGAACCAATTATAAATAAACTGTGCACTGCCGAGGGTCGAACGGCTCGAACCATAGATGCATCTATCTGCCCCGCTCACGAATCGAACATGCAACGCAGTTAACATATTACTAGGGCCACCCCGCTCGCGAATCTTACCTGCGACTCGGGTCCCCGTATAAATATATATAAATGTAGGGTCATCCTGCTCGCGAATCATACATGCCACTCAGGCACCCAAAGTTATACATATTCATACCAATAAACCACGTTATTATCAGGAAAATTGGTTGTTCAATGAAGTGATAAAATTCTCCTTTTAATACACATGAGAATAGCATTTAAAACCTTTTTGGAGATTTACTTGCAAATTTCGACAGGGTTCCAAACTCTATAGATTTATCTGAAACACAATTATCTAAGGAAGAATCAATTCTCCTTCTAGGTGATTAAGAAAAGTAAGCTCTGACCCTTTTAAGTATTCAATTACTAATTCGATAATATCACCAAGCTAATATCATTGATAAAATCACAATTACAACAAGTAAAGCATGCCAGTAGGTCCTAGACTACCCGGACATAGCATATTAGTAGCTACGCACGGACTCCCGTCACCTCGTGTATACGTAGCCCCCACCAATAGTAACACATATTTAATTAGTTCACCTAGGGGGACAATTCCCCCTCACAAAGTTAGAAAGGATACTTACTTCGCTCTGAAATTCCATAACCGGCTTCCAAGCCCTTCCGAAGACTCCAATTGATGGACAACGCTCCAACACTAGTCGAATAACGGGCAAACCAATGAAAATATACTCTAATACTGGTAAAAATTCAGATTATATAAATTCTCAACTTCGCCCAAGGAATTGACCAAAATGCCCTCGGACCTACGTGCCCGGATTCCGAAATTTCTCGAAGATAAACTCTACCCATAGCTTTACTAGTTCAAATATGCAATTTACTCAAATATTCATGCTCAATTCGTGGCTAAAATCCAAATTACTAAATTTATAGGTTTTCTCTAAGTTTCCCAATTTTCCCCACAATTTTCATGTTCAAATCCATGAAATAACCTTGTTTTAACTTGGAAATGAGAAGGAATCACTTACCTCTTGATGCTTGATGAAAATCACCCTTTGAAATCCTGCAAAATTGCCCTAACCATGAGAAATATATGAGAGAAATGGCAAAAATCCATTTTAAATTGAACACTGCCCAGGAAAACCTTCTGTGCGTTCGCACAGGCCAAGCATGCTGCCCATATTTCTTCTCTGCGATCGCACAAGAATGCCTGCGATCGCACATGTCTTTTTCATGCTCCCTCCAATTCCTTCTCCTCGATCACAGCTTCAACCATGCGTTAGCACAGGCCAACCCAGCAGCCCCCAGGTGCACTGTGCGATCGCACACCCTTCTTGCGATCGCACAGACCAAAAATCCAACCTTCAAATTTCCTTCTTCGTGATCGCACAACAATGGCCGCGATCGCATTTCACACCAGATGCACCATCAAACAGCAACAGCAAATCACTCAAAAATGACCCGGAACCACCCCGAAACACATCCGAGGCCCCCGGGACCCTGTCCAATCGCACGACTCAGTCCCATAACATCCACGGACTTGCTCGACGCTTCAAATCACATTAAACAACGCCGAAATCACGAATCGCACTAAAATTCAAATTTATGAACTTTGAAATTTCAAACTTCCACATCCGATGCCGAAACCTATCAAATCACGCCCGATTGACCCCAAATTTTGCACACAGGTCATATTCAACATTACGGACCTGCTCCAACTTTCCAAATCGCATTCCGACCCCGATATCAAAAGTTCCATTTTCGGTCGGATTTCTCAAAAACCTTCAAATTTCTGTCTTTAGCCAAATGACTTCAAAATAACCTACGGACATTCGAATTCATTTTCGATCGAGCTCCCAACTCCAGAATCACCATACGAACCCGCTGGAACAGCCTGATCCTGATTCGGAGGTCGTTTACTCAAAATTCCAATCTTAATCAATTTCTTCAACTTAAGGCTTCCGAAATGAGAATTTTTCCTTCCGATTCAACTCCGAACTTCCCGAATTTCAACTTCGACCGCACGCACAAGTCATAATACCCGAAATGAAGTTGTTCATGACTTCCAACCGCTGAACGACGCGCTAGATCTCAAAATGACCGGTCGAGTCGTTACAGGGTTTCCGCGTTCGCGACCAAGTGGCCGCGTTCGCATAGAGAAAGACAAGCCCCTTCCCCCAGGCCCAGTAACACATCATGTTCGCGGAGAGGAGGGTGCATTCGTGAAGGGTACTACCCCCCATTGCTTTGCGTTCGCCTCCATCACCTCGCGTTCACGAAGAAGGATTTCTCCCTCAGCACAGTTACTCTACGCGTTCGCGGATGAAGCTACGCGAACGCGAACGCGAAGAATAAAATGACTGTGCACCAGAACAACAAACCATCAGTTAATTCTAAGTTCCAAAACATCCCGTAGCCTACCCAAAACTCATTCGAGTCCTCGAGGCTCTAAACCAAACATGCATGCAAGTCTAAAAATATCATACGGAGTTTCCCGTGCTATCAAATCACAAAAATAACATGTAACACTATGGATTTAACCTCCAAACTCATTATTTTTCTCAAGAACACTTAACTTTCACTATTTCTCAACCGGACGTCCGAATCACGTCAAATCAACTCCGATTCTCACCAGATTTCACAGATACTACTTAAATAATATAATAAATCTGTACCAGGCTCCAAAACCAAAATATGGACCCGATACCAATGGTTTCAAACATTAATTCATTTCTTTATTTCATTAATAATCCAGCAAAACAATTTCTTTCAAAAATTGATTTTTAAGACTTGGGACCTCGGAATTCAGTTTCGAGAACGCACCCAAGTTCCATATTTGACTAAGGACCTCCCGAGATTGTCGGAACACAGATCTGGGTCCGTTTACTCAAAATGTTGACTCAAGTCAACTAAAACTAAATTTTAACTCTTGAAATTACTATTTCTTATATCTTTACATAAAAGATTTTTGATTTCACGCCCGGACTGCGCACGCAAATCGAGGTAATTAAAATTAGTCTTTTTCATGGCTAATAAGCCTAGAACGGAGTCTTAATTCATAAAATGACCCATTGGTTCATCACACTATTGTTTTCTTGCTGCTGCTTCTTCCCGGTTTTTCTTAGACTTATTTTCTTCTTCTTTTCTTTGTTGCTGTTAAGGTATGTGTAGATAGCTTCAAATAATGTAGTTGTTATTTGAATATCGCATTGCTTTGAAATTTCAGTTGTTTGTTCACTTCATATATACTGAATGCTCTTTTTCATGTTTGAATGCGAGTTTAAGTTTTGTTTAAAGTATCTGATGTGGTGAATGTCTCAAACCTTAATTAAATTTGAGTGATAATAAGAAACAAGCATGAAGCCAGTTCTGTTTTTTAACCTTTTTTGTCAAGGTTTGAGCCACTATTGATGGATTTCTTATACATGAAGTTGTGAATATCCCTAAATGCCTGAGGTTCGAGAAGCTTAATAGCACAATTTCTTTTTTTTTTTTAATGTAAAATCTTTCCCCTTTGAAATCATTTTGTTTGGTATTGCTAGTGTTTGGTAATGCAAGAGATTATTAATGCTTGGCACAAGGCTCAGATTTACGAATCTAGCCACTAGTTGGTTAGCTTTTGTAAATGATAAGCAACTTCAAGAATATTGCTAAGTTGTTTCTAGTTGATCACACGCAGATTCAAAATCAATTTGGTTCTGGCATATGTAGACTACGTTTCTTAATTTAGTTCAAGGCATGTAATTACTTGTAGAGTGTAATTAAGTAATTTATTACTGATGATGTATAAAAAAATGTATTCATGCTTATTTTAATTCGTAGTTGTTTCAATTTTCTTTATGATGATGTGTGAAAAGGTTGAGCTTCTAACTGCTGGGTCCGATATAGCAGCCCATATGTTTTGCCTAGAGTATGGGAAATTGGGCCTATTTCGTTTGAATATACTTGGGCCTATGTAAGAATTAAAGGGTCCTAACAGATTCATGTCTCACTTTAGTACAAGATAATAACGTGAATGAGTTCCCTCTTTTGAGATTTAGTTGTTTAAACCTTTAAACTGTTTCTTTAGCTGAATTATGTCCATTTTGTAATCTAAATGTACGGCCTTGATGAAATTTTATCCAACTAAAATTAAGGCTAGTTCTGTTTTAATTTAGACGAATCAAGAATTTAGCCTTTATGAATGAACCAAAATCTCAAATTCCAATGGCTCATTTACCACAATATATGGCTCCCCAAAATTCCAAATGTAGGAAACAAATAAATCTCAAACATCGTAGTTTGCTTTAGGCACGTAATTAAATTATCACGGCTATGGGTACGGTTCCCATGGCATAGTAGTGATACATAATCCCCAATCCCGGTGCCCATTTCATGTGACCCCATCATAACTTCAAACAATAATAAAAGCAAACATTTTGCAGATCAGGGGTACGGTCCACATGACGTGATTCGCAATGTGTACAAAAGCAAACAAGTGCGCGACATCACGACTTGTTCAAACAATTCTATACATAATTAAAAGTGGTTCTAAAAAGTTAAAAATGCACAATAGGTTTTAAATATGTATTAATCATATAGTTAGGCCAATTATTAATAGTTGAGCGACCGTGCTAAAACCACGGAACTCGGGAGTGCCTCATACCTTCTCCCGGGTTAACAGAATTCTGTCACGACCCAATACTAAATCCTGTCGTGATGGCGCCTATCGTGGTACTAGTCAAGCCGACACATTTCCAAAACACATCGATATTTCATTTAAAAGATAAGTCAAATCTTTTCATAATAAAATTTTCATAGAAGTGTTCAACTCAAAATAAAAATGCGGAAAAGATAGCCTGACATCGGGGTATCACTAAATCATGAGCAACTACTACAAACTATCGGATAACAACAAGACCAACATAGTCTGGGAAAAAACAAAATACAAATAAGGGGAAGATAAGGAAGAAGAAAAGCAGGGCTGCGATCACCAGACAACTACCTTGGTATCTCCGATGATCCGCTACTGAATATATCAACAACCGCTACTGTGGCTAGAAATGCCTAGATTTGCACACAAGGTGCAGGGAGTAACATGAGTACACCAACTCAGTAAGTAACATCAGTAAATAAAGGCTGAGAAGTAGTGACGAGCTAGATGAAAGTATAGTTCATATCACAAAATTCAGTAAAGTACGACATGCTTTAAAACAAGTGTTTAAGTAAAATCATCTTGTTCAAATCTAGTTCAGGTAAAATAGATTAAAAGTATCTGTCAACAGTTCTCAACCAAGGACTTAAAGCAGCTATGAGAACAAATGATGAAATCATATATTGCCCCTCGGGCAAAACATCACTCAGTCCTCCCAATCACTCCAACCTCACAATCACTCATGCCTCACAATCACTCATGCCTCCAAATCACTCAGCACTCGCACTTAGTAGGTACCTGCGCTCACTAGGGCTATGTACAGACTCCGGAGGGGCTCCTTCAACCCAAGCGCTATATCAATGCCCATCATGACAGAATCAATGAAACATGCTACGGCGTGAAGCCCATAAATGTCCTCACAAATCAGGACCTCGGCCTCACTCAGTCATCAATCTCTCTAGTCTCTCGGGCTCTCAAAAATTAAAGTAATCAGCCCAAACATATTTTATATGATGCATCAAATAGAGTAATAGAGACTGAGCTATGATGTAAAAATGCATGAACATGACTGAGTACATATTTTCAACCAAAACAGTGAGAGGACGGCAAGAGAAGACCTCTAAGGGTCCAAACAATACTGGCACGAGGCCTAGACATGGCATCTAGCATGATTTACATCAAATCTTTCTAAAACACATAAGAAGCATATAGCTACAACAGGATATTAAACTTTATAGTTGCTACAGAAGAGACAAAGTCACAATCCCCAATGGTGCACACCCACACGCCCATCACCTAGCATGTGCGTCACCTTCAAATAGTCACATGACATAAAATCCGGGGTTTCATACCCTCCGGACCAGATTTACAACCGTTACTTACCTCAAACCGAGCAAATCTCTACTCCGTGATGCTTTTGCCTATCGATTCGGCCTCTAAATGCTCCGAATCTCGTCAACACCAGTACAATACCATCAATATATGCTAAAGGAATAAATTCCACAAGAAAAACAACCAAATTAGACTCAAAACCCGAAATTGGCTCAAACCCGGCCCCCGGACCCACGCCTCAAAACCCGACAAAAGTTACAAAACTTGAAATCCCATTCACTCACTAGTCTACCCATACAAAATTTATCAAATCTGACATCATTGGGTCCCTCAAATCCTCAAATTACACTCTCCAAAATCCCAAGCCCTAACCCCCTATTTTCACTCCTAAATCCCACTAATTAGATGAGAAAACAACAGGAAAACACCATAGCTAGGGGTAATAGAGCTCAAGTAACTTACCTCAGTGAATGCCCTTGAATCCTCTTCAGAAATCACCCCAAAAGCTCCAAGGTCCGTCTTGAAAATGGTGGAAATGAGCAAAAATCATGAAGTCTTCTTTTTATAAGTTCTGCCTAGGCTTTTGTGCAACAATTTCTGCATCTGTGGAAAATCACTTAAGTGTCCATATCCACACCTGCGCTCCCTATCCGCTTCTACGACCTCGTAGGTGCGGAAAAGACTCGCACTTGCGGCCACTGCCAGTCCTCCTCTCTTCCGCTTCTGCAGGCAACTACCTGCTTCTGCAGGATAGTAGATGCGCACACCCATTCACACCTGCGGTTTTCCCTAATCCAACTCACTTCCGCATCTCTGCCAATCCCACCGCACATGCGGCTCGCACCTGCGGCATTACCCACGCATATGCGATTACACCAGCAGCAAGCCAACTTCAACAATTCTCCAAACTTCAAACTTGATCCGTTAACCACCTAAAACACACCCGACGTCCTCGGAAGCTCAGCCAAATATGCCAACAAGTAATATAAACCCTTACAAACTTAGTCGAGCATTCGAATCACCCAAAACAACACCAAAACACCAAATTACCCTCGGATTCAAGCCTAAGAATTTCTAAATATCCGAACTCCACAAACGACGCCAAAATCTACCAAACCACGTCTGAATGACCTCAGATTTTACACACACATCAAAAATGACATCACGAACCTACTCCAACTTCCGAAAAATCCATTCCGACCCGATATCAAATTTTTCGCTGCAATCCAAAATTGCTAAATTTCCAACTTTCGCCAATTCAAGTCTTATTCCACTACGGACCTCCAAATCATGTTCCGGACGCGCTTCTAAGTCTAAACTTACCTAATGGAGATAATGGAACCATGAAACTTTATATCCGAGATCGTTTACACATAAGGAAACATCCGCGTGACTTTTCCAACTTAAGCTTCTAAATAAGAGACTAAGTGTCTCAATTTGCTCTGAAATCATTCCGGACCCGAACCAACTTGCCTGATATATCATAATATAGCTGAAGAACAAAAAAGGGAGAAGAAATGGGGGAAATGGGGCTATAACTCTCAAAACGACCGGCCAGGTTTGTATAAATTCCTTACCCGACCTTTTGTGTTCAGGGACCGTAAAATAGAGTCAATTTTCTCGATTTGGGATTTTAAAATAAACCGGTGACTTGGAACACCATAATTATTCCAAGTGGAAACTCTGAATGAATTAAATAATCCTATTTCGATTAATGTAACTTAAATTGGAAAAACTCTCTATCCCCTCGGAAAAAAGGAGGTGTGACAACAGGTGCATAGATTTCTTCATAGTCAATGCCTTGCCTTTGATTGTATCCTTTATCCACAAGTCGTGCCTTGTATCTCTCCACATCTCTATAAACATTATTCTTTTTCTTGTATACCCATTTCACTTTAATTTAATGATGACCCTTGGGAAGAGTTGTTTACTCCAAAATGGTGTTGCTCTCTATTGAATCGATCTCGTTATTAATGGCTTGTCTTCACCTTTTGTCTGAAACAGATTCAACAAATTTCATTGGTTCAATGTCAGCAAAGAGACAATATAAAAAATCAAAATTAGTAACTTTTTCTGTGTCGTCATAGAGCTCTTGAATACTCCCTGTTTTTTGCGGTTGTTCATTTGATCTTTCTTGAGAAGAGGGAGATGCAACATTTGTTGGAGAAGGAGGTGGAGTTGTGTCATGCACAGGTTCCACGGTCTCTGGTTCTTCTTCATCACCAAAGTATTGAAGAAAATCAGATGAAGTTTCTTCTTGAGCCTCCCAATAACATGTCAATTCTTCGTCAAATTCAACATAATGACTTACCACCACCTTGTTGTTGCTTGGGTTGTATAACTTATAGCCTTTTGAACTCGTATCATAGTCAACAAACACATGCTTGACACTTCGATCGTCAAGCTTCTCTCTCCTTTGTTGTGGCACATGAGAATAGGCTATGCTCCCAAAGATTCTCAAATGCTTGACATTTGGCTTTCTTCCACCCTATGCTTCTTGAGGGGTTTGATCTCTAACATTTCTTATTGGAGACCTATTGTTTAAATAAACTTCACAAGAAATAACTTCGGCCCGAAATTTCTTGGGCATGCTTTTAGCTTTCAACATGCATCTAGCCATATCAAGAATCATTCAATTCTTTCTCTTTGCAACTCCATTTTGTTGGGGGTGAATAAGGTACTGTTAGAGGGAGACGAATTCCATAAGAATGACAAAAGTTATTGAATTCTTTTGAAGAGAATTCGCCTCCTCTATCAGACCTTAAAGCTTTTATTTCATCGCCACTTTCTCTTTTCACAAGTACTTTGAAATTTGTAAAAGCAGCAAAAGCTTCAGATTTTTGGTTCAAGAAATAAACCCAAGTATTTCTACTAAAGTCATCAGTGAAAAGCAGAAAGTATTTTTATTTTTCCAAAAAAAGGTGGATTGATTGGTCCACACACATCGGTGTGAACAAGCTAGAGTGGCTTGGTTGGTCTTGACATGGCCTCCTTTAGAAAACTCCTCCTTGTATGTTTTCCAAAAAGACAAGCTTCATACAGTTGATTGGGAAGGTTTGTTTATGGTATCCCACACACCATATTCTTTTCTCCCATTGATTTGGGCACGTCAAAATTCAAGTTCCCAAATCGCTGCCAGCACCATGATTCATCTTGCACATTAGCCTTCAAACACTTTGCATCAATTTTCTTAAGATTTAGATAAAATAATCTATTCTTTGCCATATGCACTTTAGCAATTAGAATCCCGATTGAATCTCTAAGCCACATATGTATATTTTTCATGTGGATGTCATATTCCTTTTCAAGAAGTTGTCCCAAACTCAAAATATTACTTTTTAATTTTGTATTAGCTTGTGACTACCATTCCTATAGGGGATCAGAATCGTATGTATCCCTTCGATTTGAATTTTTGAGTTATCTCCAAAGGACTCATTACCTTTCACAGATTTATTGATCTCCACAAACTTCTCTTTGCATACACACAAATGATTGCTTACTCCATTTTCCAAATACCACGAGCTACAATCATCCTTGTTTTCTTTCTTGAAGTCTAGTAGCAATGTTGACTCATATTCTTCTTTATTGTCGTCAACAAGGTTAGCTTTTTTCTTCAACATTGCTACGACATTCCCAAGAGTAATGCCCAAATTTATGATAATTATAATACTCAATTTTTGATTTGTCATACATTTTCCCACTATTTTATTGGTAGTAGCCACGTCCTCTTCCTCCTCTTTGTCTATGACCGCGACCTCTGAATGTATGATGGATTTTAACTTCATTGTTAAAGTTGTTACCATAACTTCTTCCTCTTCTATGACTGCCACGACCTCGTCCTTGTCCATTCCCTCAATAGCTTTTTTTCACCTCCATAATCTTAAAGGATGCTCGAGTTTTAAGAAGTTGCTCCAACGACACTTCTTGTCTCCTCTTAATCTTTTCTTCGTGGGCCTGTAAAGAACTCTCCAATTGCTCCAGTGTCATAGA
This sequence comes from Nicotiana undulata, assembly GCA_005239495.1. Classification (NCBI taxonomy): domain Eukaryota; kingdom Viridiplantae; phylum Streptophyta; class Magnoliopsida; order Solanales; family Solanaceae; genus Nicotiana; species Nicotiana undulata. Next base: position 108,653 of record ML244710.1, on the reverse strand, counting down.
GTCAAAATCTTTAGACTCCTCAATAGCACACAAAAGAAAAATTAAATTCAGGTGTTAATGTAGGAAAGATCTTTTCTACCACACGGACATCTTCTACTCCCTCCCCGTATCTTCTCAATTAATTTACAATAGCCTTCGCTTTTGAACAATAATCCGAAATGCATTCGGATTCTTTCATTTTTAAAACTTCAAAATCAGCTCTTAGAGTTTGAAGTTTTATCTTTATCACCTGGTCAACTCCTTGAAGAGAATTTTGTAAAATCTCCCAAGCTTCCTTTGAGGTGGTAGCATATGTCACCTTCTCAAACATGACATCATCCAAACATTGGTGGATAAGCGTGAGGGCTTGTTGATCCTTCTTCCTTGTCTTTGTCGAGACATCTTTTTTATTTTGAGGCAGAGCTTACTCATTATCGGGTTTTGCATACCCTTTAACTACGATTTCCCACACATTCTTGGAGCCAAGAATGGCTTTCATACGTAGACATCATTTCTCACAATTATCTTTTGTGAGAGGGGGTACTGAAAAGGTAGCGGGCCGTTATTCGCCATGGCTCTAATAACACGTAGTTGGAAAAAATAATAATATCCCGCCTAGGAATAATATCCACGATAAATAACAATAACATAAGAGAGTAACAAAGACACCAAATCTTTCAACGAGGTAAGATACAATACACGAGCGAAGCAATATTTCTACTATAATATTATAACTTATTCGTGCCAAGAGACCACTACAATTTAGAAAGAAATAACTCTCTTTATTTTAAACACCACACTACAATATTAATCACACCCACTATTTATCTCACAGACTATTATCTATGGATTACTCTCACTAACTTCATTTGCTTCTCTCTTGTTTTGGTGTACTTGATCTGAGGAGCAAATGCTTCTATTTATAAGAAGAAAGCCATACTCTTCAACCAATCAAATGAATTGGTTTTGCAATTTGCAAATTTTTTCTGGGTCATTGTAACTTGTTGCCATCTTGTCTTTTTTTTTCGTTTTCTTTTTATTTAAGTGGGTCCTACAAAATATTCAAATATGTTTCCATCTTAAAAGAGAAAATCAGGTATTAGGGACATCCTCGTGAAATCTTTCCTTAGGTTTGTCGCTTTGAGTCTCCGAGACCTCCGCCAAATTTCAAAATCTCCATCGACTCCACCTCTGTGAGTTTCTTCAGCCTTCTAGCAGTTTTATCTCCACTAGGATACATGGCTACTCAAGTTCAAGGCTCCGATTCTGCAGAGGTAATCAACATTGGTAAACCCTATAAGTTTTCCCTTTTTTGGGAATTCAACCTTTCGGTTTTCTCACATCACAAAGCTTTTTGGGTCTTGTTTGTTTGCTCTTATTTTGGTTGTTTAACGAATAATAAGGCATTAGTTTAGGTCTTATTAGTGTTTTTTGATCTTATATTGGTAGTGAAATATAAAATTATTTAATTCTTTGATGCTATATAACTTTATTATTGAATTCATATTTCATTTTATCAATTAATTTTTGAGAGCTTCAAGTGCTATTGGATAAGAAGCAGTGACTTACTAATTATCTTAGGTACTTTCTCTGTCGTCATGCCCTTTTTATTCCTAGTTGTAGAAGTTGGTCATAAATCATAAATAAGTTCTTCACTTATAATGTATTAATCTCCTTTTTTTGTTAAGAATAAAATAATATTCTACCATCTAAAGTTTGAAAAGAAGGAGGCCAAGTTGGTGAAGATTTTTTAGAAATATTAATGTGAAGTTTTATAATGTCATGGCCAGGTTGAAAAAAAGAAGGCAAGTTGGTGAAGATCTTTAGATCTCCATGAACTTCAAAATAAAAGCTACAAAGAAAAGCATTGTACATGTTGGTGAAGACCTTATTTTCATTTCGTTTGTTACGAGTTTTGATTTTTTTTTTAATATTACATATACATATACCATATTGATCTTTGTTTCAAACTTGACAAATTGATTGTAATCTGGGTAGGGTGACATCAGGTGTGCTTGCTTTTGCTTACTATTTTTCCTCGAGTTAAAACATTTTCATTGACATAGAGGTCAATCAGGTATTTGGGTAGGTTTATTGTTCTAAATTATTTTAATGCTTGGGATTAGTTTGAGCAAAAGATTTCAAAGATATGGGACTGATATGTTAACTGTATTTAGGATTTTTGAGCTTTCACTGATATGAGTAATTTATAGGGATAATACATAATTACCCCATCAGGGTTGTAGCAAATTGCCAGATGCACCCTTTAATTTTGCGGGGATCCTATGACCCCCTTATATTTGTTAAAAATGTAATAAATAACACCTTTTGTTACTTGGCATAATCTCAACTAAAATAGTGTATGACACGCACCAATTATATTTTGACACGTTTTTTATCTTTTTTAAAACTAATAATTTCCTTTTTATTGATATTTATTTTATTTATCTTTTAATTTTATTTTTTCATTTTATTCATTTCCCTATCCCTTCTTCTCCGTATAATCCCTTTCCCGGTTTACCCAACTGGTTCTTTCTGCATCTTCTTATTTTCATTTTTACATCTCTTCCAAATCTTTCATTCCTCTTCATTCTTCTTTTTCCACTTTCAATTTATCTCGCTTGTTTCTTCATCTTCTTTTTCATTATATCCCTCTTTTATTTTTGAAGAATCGGTGACGGTAAGGATCGAAGGTGGAAGAAAGAATGGTGGACAGGAAATTTTATGCCATATGGTGGACAGGAAATTCTCTGCCATCAAAAAATTTATGAGATAAAACCATGGAAGAAAGATGTAAGAGAAAAAAAAGAAATTAGAAAAGATATGTAGGCGATGTTGAGAAGAGTCACCGGAGCAAAAAAATTTCAGCCAAAATTTTAGTAATTTCGATTGAAAGTGGGAAAAGAATATTACACGGGTTATGATTTGAAATTAATTAAAAAAAATCCGCTAAAAGCGGCAATCTTCAAATTCAAAGCTTGGGCAATGGAGAATTTTGATCAATATGAAGAAGATGAAATGGGTATGGAATTATAGAAAAAAGAAAACAAGAAAGAGGAAAAAAAATTAAAAAGAAAAAAAAGCTATTTTGGAGCTCTTCACGCGCACACATCACGTGCATAACAAAACAAGTGCCACGTAAGCTTAAAAGGTGTTATTTATTATACTTTTAACAAATATAAGGGGATCATAGGATCCACGCAAAATTAAAGGGTGCATCTGGCAATTTGCTACAACCCTGATGGGGTAATTATGTATTATCCTTAATTTATAATCAAAACATTTTCTTGAATCTGTTTCGTCTGGGGAGTAGTATCTTGGTGGTCAGGATATATTAACTCCATCAAATGTTTCACTAGTATGTGACTATTAGCAAGCAGAAAATTCAGGTACAACAAGTCACCTTTGGATCTCTCTCCATTGTGTTTGCTTGGCTTAAGTTTGTTGTTTCTTCACTTGAATTCGTGGCTCAAATATTATGTTTATATATTTTTATGTGCAGGTTAGATCATTTTATAGTTGAGTATTATAAATTTCTTTTAGCTTACCCACACCCTCCAATGGTACTATTACATGTAAAAACTCTGTAATATTGACAAATTGGTCATTTGATTTTTAACCTCTTATATTCGTCGAATCATCTCCATGATTATATGTTGATTATTTTTGTTTTGACGAACCCTTGTGTTGGATTTTGCTTGGAGATACATATTTTATTGTCAGGATACTAGGAAACTATACCAGAATTTACTAGGAAGGATTTATATCTTGTGAAATATATTATGTTGTAACGACCCGACTGGTCGTTTTGAACAATTGCATCTGGTTTGGCTGTTTGAGGTCAGGATTAGCTTCACACAGTGTATTATGATTTGCGTGCATCATCGGTTCGGGTTTTTGAGAGGTACGACTAGGAGTTTTAGGGGTGACTCGCATTTGAGAAGCTCAATGTTGAAGGAAATGACCAAGGGTTTGTCTTTTGAATATTTTACCTTGGATGGGAGTTTCGATGGTACCAGTAGATTCGTACGGTGATTTTGGACTTGGGCGTATACCCAAAATTTCATTTGAATGTTTCCAAAAGGTATCAGGATCATTTGGCGGAAGTTGGAAATTTAAAGGTTTAGAATTTTCGTAAGTTTCAGAACTTGGAATATGTCAGTTTCGTCATTTGGAACTTACCTGCAAAATTTGGTGTCATTTGTAGTTGATTTGATATGGTTCAGACGCTCGTTTGCGATTCTAGAAGTTCTTGAAGTTCATTGTGATTTTCATGTGTTTTGGCGTCCGATTCGTGATTCTATAGGTTATTTTGACGTTTTGATCTCTCGACCGAGTTTGTGTTATGTTTTCAGACTTGTGAGGGTGTTTGGTTTAGAGCCCCGAGGGCTCGGATGAGTTTTGTACGCGCGGAATGTTGGAACAAGGTTCAGCTGTGCTGGTGTCTCTATCTCGCATTTGCGAGGTTTTCATCGCATTTGCGACGTTGTCTGGGGCAAGGGAGTTTGCATTTACGAACAATTTCATGGCATTTGCGATTAGGAAGCTCTGCATTTGCGTCACAAGCAGTCGCTTTTCCGAAAACTCTAAGCTCGCATTTGCGAGTCTTATGTCGCATTTGCGACTGTGACAGAGCTGGTCAGCCTTCGCTTTTGTGATACTTTTTTCCTATTTGCGATCCTGATGTCGCAAATGCGATATCTGAGGCAGGCAAGACTTCCATTTCGGTACTTAGCTTCATTTTATCATGTTTTGAACCCTAGCCTCGATGGGAGGCGATTTTGTGGAAGGATTTTCATACCAAATCATTGGGTAAGTACATCTAATCAATTTTCAATTGTATTTTTTATAATACATTAGATTTAACATCAAATTCACAAGAATCTAAAGGAAAATTTGGGGAAAACTGTAAAATCTTTAAAGATGAAAAATGGTAATTTGAAAGACGAATTGATGACAGAAATTGATAAATTTTGTATGGTTTAACTCGTATCGGAATGGGTGTTCGGGTTTTATAAATTTTATTGGGTTCCAAGGTGCGGCCTCGGGGGGTTGACTTTTGTCGATCTTTTGCAAATTGTATAAAGATCATAGGTTTGTTAATTGAAATTATTTTCTCTTGCATTGTTTAATGTATTTAAGTCGTCTTTTGCTAGATTGAGCCAAGCGGAGGTGAATTTGTAAAGAAAATCTAATTTGAGTATTGATTTGGCCGAATTGACATAACTGTATTGCCTAACTTTATGGGGGGGGGGGGGGGGGGGAACCNGGGGGGGGGGGGGGGCAACCACCCCTTAGGAATTGAGTTAATTGTGCTATCTTGTTATATGAAAGTCGTGTACACAATGTGAGGAGTGGGTACACGGTCTATATGTGGTATTTGACCTATTTAGATTGTCTAGTGTCTTTCCATGCCTTTAATTGAATTGTCATAACATGTGGTATATCGTTGTTAGTCTACTCTTACATGCTTTATTTGACGTTGTTGGTACCTAACGGTACTTCTTACTCGTTATTTGGCCTTATATGCCTTAGCTGAAGTTATTGTTTTAATTATTGTCTTGTTACCACTTAATTGTTGAGTTTCTGCTATGTCTTGTACTTATCTGCTACTTGTCCTAATTGTTGTGATTGCATACTTAGTTATCACGTACCTTACCTGCCCGGTTATCCTTGTAAGTTTGTTGTGTTCGTCCGAGTTTTATGTGGTTCTTTTATTGTTGTGTACCGATACCCCTGATTGTAGAAATTATTGTAAACGGAGTTGTTGAATTGTTGTTGTTGATTTAAATTATTATAAGGAGGATCGGGTTGCACGCCACATCATGTAAAATAAAGGAGATGGTGAAATAAAGGAGGATGTTTATATTGTGATATTGTTATTATACCGTAGGATTAGGTTGCACGCCGCAACAGGTGAAATAAGGGTGAATTGTTATGGTAAAATAAGGGTGAATTATGATATTGATATTATATGGTGGGATCGGGTTGCGCGCCGCGACATATTTTATGTATTGGCATAATATTGATATTGTACGGTGGAATTGCAATAAGTGAAATAAGGGTGAATTGATATGGTGGAATAAGGGTGAATTTTGATATTGATATTATATGGTGGGATCGGGTTACACACCGCAACATATTTTGTGTTTTGTATTTCCTGTTTTATTGCATTGATTTTGGTTCTTTCGTGCGAGATTCTGACCATTATTATTTCCGATACTTTACTGTTTTTCCGAGGATTTAATTATTGTTGTTGACTTATCGCCTTGACATCATTCCCTGAGTTCTTTTTCCTAATACTATTATTCTGGTAAATTGACTTTCTAGGTGAATTTACTACGTTGAGTCATTTCTTCCTGTCCTTCTGGGTTTTTAGTAATATAGTAATTTTAAATAAATAAAAGAATTAATATCATACTGCGTTGTGTGACTTTTAAGTTAAAACCCGTCATTTATTTCGATACTTACCATTTCTACAAGTTGTCATATTTTACGTCAATTTATTTCTCAACTTAATCTCCTTGGCATTTGTGAGGTTTTTATTTTACTTAAAAAGGAATTGTTATTATATTGTAATTCAATAAATTCTATATTAAATTCAGTAGCTTATACGATGTTGTGTTTGTTGGAAAAAGGTTATTTTCGTCAACCAAATGATTTCCAAAATAAATTCATTTTTCTCAATGATTTCCTACTTGGTTCAGAAGTTGTAGTTTTACTTTTCGAGATATATACATAAAGTCTTTTGAACATCCTAATTAGCATTTTTCACAGATACTATGTACTGAGTAACACATGGATATTTCCATGCAAGGTGAGATGGAAAGATGTGAGCACAAGGTGTCGTGTGTGTTAAAGGTTTGAAAGATAAGATCTATGTTATGAGCTTACGAGAATCGGGATTATTGGGGTCGTGTATTAGAAACGGTTTGATTGATTGAGTTGACATCACTTTCCCTACTTGAGCACATTTACCTTGTTTGTATCCCAACTATGTTGTTGTCTAATTACCTGGTTAGTTCTCGTCGCCAGTCGTGTTTCCCTTATCGTTATTACTGTTTGTAATCTGATTTCTGTTTGCTATTGGAATTTCTTTAATATTATTTTCGTGTTAGCTTTATGTCATATTTTGCATAGGTTTAGATGTTCAGTGAGTGTCTTGACCTGGCTTCGTCACTACGCTACCGAGGTTAGGCTTGTTACTTAGTGGGTATCACTGTGGTGTACTCATGCTACGCTTTTGTACAATGTTTCGTGTAGAGCCAGGTATTTCGGAACAAGTTGGTTTTTGAGACTTATGCTTGATGTGGCAGGAGACTTCAAGGTACACCTGCCAGGAGTTCACAGGCTCCGAAGTCGCCCTCTAATGTATTTATTTCCATTATTTCCTTCTATTTCGGAACAATGATCTATTTATTATGTAAAATTTCTCCTAGAAAGGCTTATGACTTGTACTACCGGTTTTGGGATATTGTATCATTCTGAGACTATTAGTTTATTCAGAATTTTTGGTTCATGTTCAATAGTTGTTTAGTAGAATCTGTTATCTTTTCGGTATGAGTTAGGCTTACCTAGTTTAAGTGACTAGGTGAAAACACGACTCCTTAGGAGGTATTTTGGGTCGTGACAAGTTGGATCAGAGCTCTAGGTTCATAGGTGCTACGAGTTATAAGAAGGTTTAATAGAGTCTTGCAGATTGACACGGAGACGTTTGTACTTATCTTCGAGAGACTACGAAAACTATTAGGAAATTCAACCTCTTTCATTCCTTATCGTGCGATATTGATTCAGCTCGAAGCACATATCTTATGTTTTGTTTTCATCCACTCGTGTATCATATTGCGCACCTGATATTAACTATGCGCCAACGGCTCGTGATATTACGGATGGGCTACGAGGGGGCCAAGGATGCTCAAACATTGTCTTAACGTGTCGTCCAGACTGAGGATGCAGAGGTATTGAGAGACTATTTAGTTGTTCACTCGGAGGTGCAGTGGGTTCTGGCATCTGGTTGATAAGTACGATCTGGGGAAGGTTTAATTGGTTGACTAGTCGTGCGATCATGGTAGGGTCACGAGGTGGATGTCGATTTGAGGATAGTTGGTGGCATTGAAGACTATGTGGGTCGTATTTCTACTTAGTGGAAGGTACATTTTATCATTCAAGGCACTGAATGAAGAGAGTTTGACTATCACAAGAGTGAACGTGCGCTTAGTAGATGACTTGGAGTACCTTGTGATTGGTGTTGTACGAGCTGTGAAGGTTAATTTTGCAGATCATCAGATGTTGTTTTGTATGGCTTCACGCTAAGTGGGGGAGTCCACTAGCGGTATTCAGATTGCAAAGTTAGGTGTTACATCATTTTTGGCTAGAGATGTGTGTGTGTGTGTGTGTATATATATATGGTATTGGAAAGGTTCCCCGAAATTTGCATATGATTAAGATCTGAGATCTTGCATGGGATGATGTTAGGGGATGCGGTATTTCTGCATCATTAATGGATCTACATTTCAGTATCAAAGGTAGTCGGAGAAACAACTTCAGATTCACAAGAGGTCTATTCAGCATGGGCATCATAATTTCGGCATTATGGGGTGCTTTAGAGGAAATACGGTGGTTTATGAGCTTCTGGGCTACATGGTTCGTGCTAGGAATTTTTGCATTGGGTTTTGGTTGGGATAATTGTGTATCGACAGGGAGAAGTATTACCCCAAAGGAAAGACGAGGAGTATTCGAAGAAATGGGTCAGCTCTGTGGTGTTTGGTCAACACAACAATGGAAGTAATTTGTCCTTTTGAAATGGGAATTCTCTGCCGGCATCTGTGGCAGTACTATTGGGTTGGACAGTTTGTGTAACTCGGTTGAGTTGGGGAGATGCGGTCCTGGTGGCTTAGTTGTGTGCGGGCGGGTCTCGGATAGTTCTTGATAGTGTTGTCCACGACTTGAGTCGCCTGTCTACTATGGGCATAAGGAATATGTTGTACATTATGGTTTTCTCCTAGATAGATATCACAAGTTAACAGAATGTTGTCATTATTGGATACCGTATATGAAGAGCGTGCATTTTAGGAAGGCACCTTGTGTTATGCGTTGCAGATGCTTGGCTAGTAGTGTCAAGACCCAAAATCCTAACTCAGGTCGTGATGGCGCCCAACAACGGGGTTAGGCAAGCCAACATGAATTTCACTAAGTGTTCCTTTTTATTTGATTAAATAGTTCACCAAATTACTGAATTTAATAGGCTAAAACATGATATCGAAAGATCATAACCCAGTGGTAGATAAAATAGCCATGAAGAGCGTGAGTTGATATACGAGCATGTATACATGTACAACCCAAAATCTCAAAATAACCACTATGTGTGTGCCAGGAACTAGTGTCACGAGTGTCACAGGCAATCTAGCTGAATATACAAGAGACAAAATATATATACAATCCCACAGTCTGAAATAAGTAGACGGGAAGATAAGCAAAAGAAGACTCCATGGCGCTATAGAGGATCGTGAGGAGAAACAGCTCACCGCGAAGTCAGGCCCGCTACAGTCAATATCTAGCTCCGGTCTGATAACCAGATGCACCTGCCTCAGAACCTGTATAGTTAAGTACAGAAGTGCAGCATGAGTACATAAGTAAATATGTACCCAGTGAGTATCCCGTCTAATCTCGAAGAAGTAGTGACGAGAGGTCGACTTGACACTCACTAAGGTCCAACAGTAATAATATAAGACAGGATATAACGAAATGCAGTAGACATGTGAGGCAGTAAGCAGCAGATACACATCAAGTACAGAAATCCAGGTAACTACTGAGAATAACANTATATATATATATATATATATATATATATATATATATATATATATATATCGAATTTGTCAATAAGCTCAGTAGGGCTACAACAAAGATTGATCGATTAGAAATTCAATTGCAACCGTCCACATTTTCATACTATTTCAAAAGTAATCTGCAACTCAAAATACAACCAAGGATACATACAAATCACGTAGAGACATACTTGTGAGCTCTAAAGCTACCCGACATAGCATAATAGTCGCTACGTACGGACTCTCGTCACTTTGTACGCACGTAACCCCCAAAACAATTACACACAGCATATAGAACACCTATGGGGACAATTCCCTCTTACAAGGTTAGAAAGGAGACTCACCTCGTGTCGAATCTACCTTCCGGACCAAGAATGCGCCCGAAACTCCGAACTCTACACCCGAGGACTCGCAACTAGCCACAAGTTACTTAATCATATCAATAAATGCTAAATGAATCAATTCTAATGCATGGAAGTGAGTTTTCTAAAGTCTTTACCCAAAATTCAAAAATCGAACCCGGGCCCGCTCGGTCCAAACCCGAAATTTGGACCAAAACCCGGTTACCCATTCGCCCCCGAGCCCGGATATATAATTGGTTTTGGAATCCGACCTTAATTTGAGGTCTAAATCCCCAAATTTCAATATTCTCAGGTTTTACCCAAAATTCCCAATTCCACCATGAAAACCCTAGTTTCTAGGATACAATCTTGTAAAACGAAGTTAAGGAGTGAAGAAAATGAGTTAGAAATCACTTACCAACGTTTTGGAGAAGAAAGGGTGTTTGGAAAATCGCCTCTTATGTCTTTGGGGTCTTGAAAAATGAAAAATAACTGAAAATACCACTTATTTATACTCCTCTCATGCCCCACACCGCGGTCCGCGAAAAAAAGACCGCGGCCGCGCTAGCAAAAATGAAGAAAAGCTGAAGAAAATAAAAAACAATGACTGCAGTGACATGCTTTAGTATTTTGGCCATAACCTTCTCTACAGATATCCAAATCATGATTTCATTACATTTCTAGAAACTAGACATGAAGGGCTACAACTTCCGTTTTTGAATCATCTCACAATTTCTTGTAGATCCAAAGATATAAGCCTCCGAAGTCGGACCAGTGACCCAGCTCCTCCACCGCGGACCGCGAAAACACGACCACGGCCGCGAAGCCCCCCCCCCCCCCCCCCC
>ML244710.1:0-97276 GCA_005239495.1 Nicotiana undulata | reverse complement strand
AAAAAAAACCCCCCCCCCCCCCCCCCCCCCCCCCCCGGAATCAAACTCAAGACCTTTAAGTTCTTGAATTCGTTAACAATGCGCCGAACCGACCTATACTTCTCGGAATGACACCAAATTTTTCAGGCAAGTCATAAATGACATAACGGAACTATTCCCGATCTTGGAATTCCATTCGGACCTCGATAACTCAAAAACACGTTCCAAACCAAATTTCAAACTTAAGGAAATTCTTATTTCGATATTGGGCGCCGAAACACTCCCGGGTAATCATAACCCCATTCCGAACATACACCCAAGTCCGAAATCATCATACAAAGCTACTGGAGCTGTTGGAACTCGATTCCGAGGTCGTTTGCTTAAAATATTGACCGAAGTCAAACTTGTCTAGAAAGGCCAACCTTAAAGAACCAAGTGTTCCTATAGCACTCTAAACACTTCCAAATCCTGAACCACTCATCCTCACAAGTCATAACTCATACGAAGCCGCTTTGGGAATTTAGGGGATCGGGGCCCTAATACACAAAATAACTGGTCGGGTCGTTACAAGTAGTATGGGTTTTTAGGCTTTCTGAGGTTCAGGTTTCGTTACGCGGCTTGAAAATTTACATGGGTGCTTCAGTAAGATGATTGGGTGTGAGTGATGTATCAGCCATTCAGGTAGCGTAGTTGAGATCGGGTATGGAAACTATGGTATTCCCGAGGTTTTGGGGCTGAATGTCCTCATATACGAAGTATTTCTTATTTGCAGATTGTGAAGAAATGTTGAGAATGGGATAACTAATGGAATAAATTTTTGGTAGGTTGTTATGGACTTGTGGAGGGATATTTACCTATCTAGAAATGATCAAGGTTTGGTTTGGGGACTATTTGAAAGCCCAACGAGAATGTGTACTTTATATCGGATCAGGTTTGGGTACTCTTGTGAAGTCGATATCATGGTTATGTTACCAGGTAGAATGGATATTATTTGTGCCCCTGGACTATGTTATATGCTACTCTTTTATGTTGTGATAGGCTGTGAGGTTGTAAGATTATTCTCCACGCATGTAGTAATTCCGTTTAGGCCTCATGGCGATGTGGGCAAGATGACCCTCGTGATGTTGATTTTCTCATTGCACCTTAGTTGTGCTTGTTTTCCTCCATGATGTTCTATTTCTATTCAGTTTCAACAATTCTACTTGTGCAAACTATTGTGCTTGATATCAGCATTCATGTGATCAGTGAACCCGAGCACTTTCGCTCGATGAGTATCCCTACGTGGATTGATATATTTGGGGCTGAGTTGCACGCCACAACGAGTGTTATGTGAGATACTCTTCCTTATATTTATTTTGTGTACATTTCCCTTTTGTGGGATAAGTTGATGAAACTGTACTTTGTTATTATATCTGTTTTACTTGTTAGATAATCCTCGTACTTTGCTTTCCTTCTATTTTGCTACATTCCTGGGTTATTGCCCGTTTAGTGTACGGACCGTGTTATATGATAATTTGTGTGGTTCTGTGATGAGTTGTTAGCTGGGTTGCTGGTATTGGCTGAGAAGAGGTTCTTAGACCTGAGATTCGCACTATCGTTTTGGGGTGAGAAGTAGTTGGAAGGATGATGCTAGTTCCGCTCAGATTTGGGCAATGGCTCTTGAGGAACGGGAGAGCATCTTGGCTTGCTGATTCATGGGTGGTTGTGAGTTTTTGCATGTTTCTTGTATCTTGGTCAGCATCGTGGAGGTCCAGAACAAGGTTTTATTCAATATGAAGCATATTGTCGGCCTCCAGATTGTTATTGGCAGCTAGAATGGTCAGAAGATATTACTACGGGCATTTGAGTTATATGGAACATCATGTGATTGTGCCCTGGGTTGAAATTGTGGCTCGATTAAGCTTGTTCAGGTTTGTACATCGTGATGATGCAAGATTCAGATCCTATAATGAGTTTCAGATGTTGAGGCTTGGGTTTTGTCTTAAGTTATGGACTAAGGATGAAGTGAGGTCTTTAGTTGAGTTGCGTTATCAGGCCTACGTAGGTTGGGTGATGGGGAATCCCCCCCGGGTGTATGTGTGGTGAGCTCATGCAGTGATTTAATAGCTTCAAAATGACTCATGGCACGTTCGAGGACGAACGTATGTTTAAGTTGGGGAGGATGTAGTGACCCGACTGGTAATTTTGAGCAATTGTGTTTGGCTCGGCAGTTTGAGGTCACGAATAGCTTCACATAGTGTATTATGAATTGCGTGCATCATCGGTTCGGGTTTTTGAGAGGTTCAGAAAGGGTTCTTAGGGGTGACTCTCATATGAGAAGCTCGAAGTTCAAGGAAATGACCCAGGGTTTGAGTTTTGAGTATTTGACCTTGGATCGGAGTTTCGATGGTTTTGGTAGGTCCGTATGGTGATCTTGGACTTAGGCGTATGCCCGGAATTTCATTTGGATGTTTCTAAAAAGTTTCGACATCATTTGGCAGAAGTTGGCAATTTTAAGGTTTAGACTTTTCCTAAGTTTGACCATGGTTTGACGTTAAGGCCATCGGTTCCGGATTGTGGTTTTGGAACTTGGAATAGATTCGTTTCATCATTTGAAACTTGCCTGCATAATTTGGTGTCATTTGGAGTTGATTTGGTATGGTTCGGACGCTCGGTTGCGATTCTAGAAGTTCATTGAGAGTTTCAGTGTGTTGGCGTCCGATTCGTGATTCTAGAGGTTGTTTTGATTGCTCGAACGAGTTCATGTTATGTTTTCAGACTTAAGAGGGTGTTTGGTTTAAAGCCCCGGGGGCTCAGATAAGTTTTGTACGCATTTCGGAGTGTTGGAACAAGGTTCAGCGGTGCTGGTGTCTCTGTTCTCGCATTTGCGAGGTTTTAATCGTATTTGAGATGTCCGCATTTGGGAGATCATTCTCGTATTTGAAATGATGGGTTGGGGAAGGGGAGTTCACATTTTCAAACTATTTCATCTCATTTGCGATTATGCATCTCCGCATTTGCGACACAAGTAGTCGCTTTTGCGAAATCTCTAAGCTCGCATTTGTGAGTCTTATGTCGCATTTGCGACTTTGACAGAGCTGGTCAGCCTTCGCTTTTGCGATACTTTTGTCGCATTTGTGATCGTGATGTCGCAAATGCGACATCTGAGGCTGGTATTAAGACTTCCATTTCGGGACTTAGCTTTATTTTATCATGTTTTGAACCTTAGCCTCGATGGGAGGCGCTTTTGTGAAAGGAATTTCATACCAAATAATTGGGTAAGTACCTCTAATCAATTTTCAATTATATTTTGTGATTATACATTAGATTTAACATCAAATTCACAAGATTCTAAAGGAAAATATGGGGAAAATTATAAAATCTTTCAAGATGGAAAATGGTGATTTGAAGGACGAATTGATGTAGGAAATTGATAATTTTTTTATGGTTGAACTCGTATTGTAATGGGTGTTCGTGTTTTGTAAATTTTATCGGGTTCAGAGGTGCTGCCCCGAAAGTTGACTTTTGTTGATTTTTTGCAAATTGTATAAAGATCATAGCTTTGTTAATTGAAATTATTTTCTCTTGCATTATTTAATGTATTTAAGTCGTCTTTGGCTAGATTTTGCCGAGCAGAGGTGAATTTGTAAAGGAAAAGCTAATTTGAGTATTGAATTGGCCGAATTGAGATAAGTGTATTGCCTAACTTAGTGTGGGGGGAAACCACCCCTTAGGAATTGATTTAATTGTGCTATCTTGTTATATGAAAGTCGTGTACACAATGTGAGGAGTGGGTACATGGTCTATATGTGGTATTGGACCGATTAAGATTGTCTAATATCTTTCCATACCTTTAATTGAATATTCATAACATGTGGTGTATCGTTGTTACTCTACTCTTACATGATTTATTTGACGTTGTTGGTACCTAACTGTACTTTTTACTCGTTATTTGGCCTTATATGCCTTATCTGAAGTTATTGTTTTAATTACAGTCTTGTTACTATTTAATTGTTGAGTTTCTGCTATGTCTTGTACTTATCTGCTACTTGTCCTAATTGTTGTGATTGCATACTTAGTTATAACGTACCTTACCTGCCCGGTGATCCTTGTAAAGTTTGTTTTTCTCCGGGTTCTATGTAGTTCTTTTGTTGTTGTGTACTGATACCCCTTATTGTATAAATTATTGTAAACGGAGTTATTGAATTGTTGTTGTTGATTTAAATTATTGTAAGGAGGATCGGGTTGCACGCCGCATCATGTGATATAAAGGACATGGTAAAATAAAGGAGGATGTTTATATTGTGATATATTTATTATACCGTGGGTTTAGGTTGCACGCCGCAACAGGTAAAATAAGGGTGAACTGTTATGGTGAAATAAGGGTGAATTATGATATTGATATTATATGGTGGGATCGGGTTGCACCTCGCAACAAGTGAAATAAGGGTGAATTATGATATTGATATTATATGGTGGGATCGGGTTGCGCGCCGCGACATATTTTATGTGTTGGCATAATATTGATATTGTACGGTGGGATCGGGTTGCACCTCGCAACAAGTGAAATAAGGGTGAATTGATATCGTGGAATAAGGTATAATTTTGATATTGATATTATATGGTGGGATCGGGTTGCGCACCACAACATATTTTGTGTTTTGTATTTCCTGTTTTATTGCATTGGTTTTGGTTCTTTCGTGTGAGATTCTAACAATTTATATTTTCGGTTCTTTACTGTTTTTCGAGGATTTAGTTATTGTCGTTGACTTATTGCCTTGCCATCCTTCCCTGAGTTCTCTTTCCTAATACTATTATTCTGGTAAATTGATTTTCTAGGTGAATTAACTACGTTGTGTAATTTCCTCCTGTCCTGCTGGGTTGTTAGTAATATAGTGATTTTAAATAAATAAAAGAATTAATATCATGTTGCCTTGTGTGACTTTTATGTTAAAACCCGCCGTTTATTTCGATACTTACCATTTCTACTAGTTGCCATATTTTACATTAGTTGATTTCTCAACTTAATCTCCTTGGCTTGTCTAAAGTTTTTATTTTACTTAAAAATGAATTGTTATTATTTTGTAATTCAATAAATTCTATATTAAATTCAGTAGCTTATCTGATGTTGTATTTCTTTGAAAAAGGTTATTTTCATTAACCAAATGATTTTCAAAATAAACTCATTTTTCTCATTGATTTCCTACTTGGTTCAGAAGTTGTAGTTTTACTTTTTGAGATATATACATAAAGTCTTTTGAACATCCTAATTAGCATTTGTCACGGATAATATGTACTGAGTAGCACGTGGATTTTGCCGTGCAAGGTGAGATGGAAAGATGTGGGCATAAGGTGCCATGTGTGTTAAAGGTTTGAAAGATGAGACCTATGGTATGAGTGTCACGACCCAAATCCTAATTCGGGTCGCGATGGCGCCCAACAACAGGGTTAGGCAAACCAATATAGAAAGCATTAGATGATATCCCCTTTCCCGTCTGATCTAAACACGTCGGAAATCACTAATTTTAAATAATTAACATAATGCTAGCATGATACGACATAAACCTCATAATAATATAACAAGGTGCGGGGCCAAACCGAAGCACATATATAGATACATAGCCCAAACCCTAAATACAAATTGTGTGTGTGCCAGGAACTAGTGTCACGAGTGTCACAGGCAACTACTGAATATACAATGACTACAATATTTACAGCGTCTCAGTCTGAATGAAATGGACAGAGAATATAACAAAAGAACTCCAGGGTGCTGCTGGGAAGTCGCCGGTAAAGAAGCTCACCTTGAAGTATGACCACACTATCAATATCTAGCACCGGCCTGATAATCAGACGTACCAGCCTCCGGACCTGTACAGTCAAATACAAAAAAGAGAAGAAAGTGTAGCATGTGTACATAAATAAATATGTACCCAGTGAGTATCCCGTCTAATCTCAAAGAAGTAGTGACGAGAGGTCGACTCGATACTCACTAAGGTCCAACAGTAATAATAATAGACAGGATATAAGGAAAGCAGTAGGCATGTAAGACACGTAAACATCGAAATGCATCAATATGAGGTATCCAAACACGGTTGAAATCAAGCAAGTCCTGTATCCGCCGTGGCGTACGGCCCGATCCCATAGTGTAATCACTCTCATCACTCCGCCGTGGCGTACGGCCCGATCCCATCGTATAGTCACTCTCATCACTCCGCTATGGCGTATGGCCCGATCCCATAGTGTAATCACTCTCATCACTCCGCTGTGGCGTACGGCCCGATCCCATAGTGTAAAACAAGAACAATGGAAACGAGTCAAGTACCACTATCCTTTAGATGAAACATCACCAATCACAACAGAAGCACATAGCATATTTACATTATGACAGGGGAAAACAATGAACATATTGCGGCCTAACTACCCGGACAAGCAATAATAGCCACTACGTACGGACTCTCGTCACTTGGTGCGTACGTAGCCCCCAAACAAGTACACATAGCATTTAAAGTTACCTAGGGGGACAATTCCCTCTTACAAGGTTAGAAAGGAGACTCACCTCGTGACGATATCACCCCTCGGATCAAGGATGCGCCCGAATCTCAGAAATCTACCCTCGACGGCTCACAACTAGCCAAACATGGTATAATTGATTCAGTTTCAGTTCCAAGAAGGAGAATTAACAAGAAATCCTAAAATTAAGCATTCTTGAAGGTTTTTGGAATTTCGACCTCGGGCCCACACGTTCGGATTTCGAAATTTCTTGAAGGAATCAATTACCAGGAGTCTAAGGATCATAATTATGCAAGTCCTTGCTAGAATTCATGGAAAAAATGAGTAATTCATAATTTCCCAAAATCCCTAAATTTCTATAAATTTGTATGAATTTTTAGGATAATTAGAAGGGAATTTCATTAGGAATTGATGTTAAAATCATGAAAACTAAGGAATTAACTTACCTTGATGACAATGGTGGAACACCCTCTTGAAATTCTCTCAAAACCTTGAGGAGGAAGATGACAATGGAGGAAAAAAGGGCTGGGTCCCGTATTAAAATACACTGCCCAGCTTCTTGTACTATGTGATCGCAGTTGGGTGAGGGGGTGAGGGCTGCGATCGCGGAGAACGAAAAAAAGGCACAGTCAAAGCACACCCTGTGCGATCGCGGATAGACATGTGCGATCGCACAGGTCATTTTCCCACCCCAGGTCCAACCTTTTGTGCGATCGCAACTGATTGCCTGCAAACGCACTGAAGAAAACTAGATAGAAAAATTATGGTGTTTTGGAATTAACTCCAAGGGGTCCGAAACTCACCCGAGCCCCTCGGGACCCCGTTCAAAGGCACCAACAAGTCTGTATTCATGATACGGACTCGCTCGAACTTCCGGAACATGAAAAACAAAACGAAACTCAAAATTCAACCCCAAAACCAAATTGAATCCACTTAAGAACTTAAGAAATTCTAGAATTCACTTCAATGCGCCGAACGAGTCTATACTACTCGGAATGGCTTCAAATTTTGAAGACGAGTCATAAATGACATAATGGAACTATTCCCGATCTCGGAATTGCATTCGGACCTCGGTAGCATAAAATCACATTCCAAACCAAATTTCAAGTTTTATGAAAATCCTCAGAACTTCACTAACTCTAAATTCCCCATTTTGATCCGAAACCCGTCAAATCAAGTCTGTTTCTTACCAAATTTCACATATAGCTTAAATAACACGTATTGAACTTGTTCCAGGCTCCGGACCCATAACACGGGCCCGGCAGCACAGGTTTCATATCAAGGTTCATTTTCATAAGCCTTTATTATTTTCAGAAAACAATTTTCTTTAAAAATTCATTTCTTGGACTTGGGTCCTCGGAATTCATTTTCGGGCACACGCCCAAGTCCCATATTTTTTCTACGGACCTTCCGGGACCGTCAGATCACGGATCCGGGTATGTTTACCAAAATGTTGACCAAAGTCAACTTTATTCAATTAATTATCATAAATTTAACTATTTATCAAGTTTCCACATAAAGGCTTCCCGGCTACGCGTCCGGGCTGCGCACACACATCGAGGTGGGATTGACAGAGGCTTTCGGGGCCTCGGAACACAGTCATAATTAAATTTAGATAAGATGACCCTTTTGGGTCATCACAATATCCCCCTCTAAAACATACGTTCGTCCTCGAACGGACGTAGCATCGTACCTGAAGTGCTGAATAGTTGTGGATACCTGCTCCGCATGTCCTCCTCGGACTCCCAGGTCACCTCATCGACTGGTTGGCCCCTCCACTGGACCTTAACCGCAGAAACTGTCTTGGACCTCAACTGGCGGTCCTGCCTATCAATAATAGCAACACGCTCCTCCTTGTATCCCAACTTCTCATCTAACTGAATGGTGCTGTAATCAACCACATGCGAGAAGTCGGCGTGATACCTTCGAAGCATGGATACATGAAAAACTGGATGAACTTCTGATAAGGCTGGAGGTAAAGCAAGCTCATAGGCAACCTCTCTGATCCGCCTCAACACCTTGAAAGGTCCTATGAACCTGGGACTCAGCTTGCCCTTCTTCCCAAATCTCATGACGCCCTTAATCAGAGAAACCTTTAACATAACCTTATCTCCCTCTATAAATGTTATATCACGTGCCCGCTGATCTGCGTAGCTTTTCTGTCTAGACTGAGCTGTGCGGAGCCTCTCCTAAATAACCTTCACCTTCTCCAAGGCATCTCTCACCAAATCTGTGAAATATAACTTGGCCTCGCCAGGCTCAAACCACCCGATAGGAGAACGACATCGCCGACCATATAAAGCCTCAAATGGAGCCATCTCGATGCTGGACTGATAACTATTATTGTATGCAAACTCCGCCAAAGGTAGGAACTGGTCCCACTGACCTCCAAAGCCAATCACACAAGCCCGGAGCATATCCTCCAAAATCTGAACTGTACGCTCTGACTGGCCATCAGTCTGAGGGTGAAATGCTGAACTAAGGTCATCTGAGTACCCATCTCGCTGTGCAAAGCTCTCCAGAAGTGCGAAGTGAACTGAGGACCTCGATCTGATATAATAGACACCGGCACACCAAGCAATCAGACAATCTCTCGAATGTAAATCTGAGCCACCCTCTCTGTTGTATAAGTAGTAGCCACAGGAATGAAATGCGCCGATTTGGTCAATCTATCCACAATGACCCAAACCGCGTCAACCTTCCGCAAAGTTCGAGGCAACCCCACCACGAAGTCCATGGTGATGCGCTCCCATTTCCACTAAGGAATGGGCATCTGCTAAAACAAGCCTCCTGGCCTCTGGTGCTCGTACTTAACCTGCTGACAATTAAGACACCTGGCTACATACTGAACAATGTCCTTCTTCATCCGCCTCCACCAGTAATGCTGCTTCAAATCACGGTACATCTTCGTCGCTCCTGGATGAATAGAATACCGAGAACTGTGCGCCTCTGCTAGAATCCTCTCCCTCAGGCCATCAATATCTGGAACATACAATCGGCCCTGAAGTCTCAAAACACCATCCTCGCCCAAGTAACCTCCTTGGCCTTACCCTAGTCCACCGTATCCCGAAGCTCTGCCAGACATGGATCATTAAACTATCGAGCCTTAATCTCACCCAACAATGAAGACTGAACAACCACATGAGCTAGAACTCGACGAGGCTCTGAAAGGTCCAATCTCACCAAGCGATTGTCCAAGGACTGAATGTCTAGGGCTAAAGGTCTCTCCTCAGCTATAATGTAGGCCAAACTACCCATACTCGCTGCTCTCCTGCTCAAAGCATCCGCTACTACATTCGCCTTGCCCGGGTGGTACAAAATAGTAAGATCATAGTCCTTTAACAACTCAAGCCACCTCCGCTACCTCAAATTAAGGTCCCTCTGCTTAAGCAAGTACTGCAAACTGCGGTGATTAGTTTAGACCTCACAAGATACACCATACAAGTAATGCTGCCATATCTTTAACGCATGAACAATCGCCGCTAACTCCAAGTCGTGTACAAGATAATTCTTCTCATGAACCTTCAGCTGTCGTGAAGCATAAGCAATAACCCTGCCATCCTGCATCAACACACATCCCAACCCGACGCGTGAAGCGTCACAATATACAGTATACATCCCTGACTCAGAAGGTAATGATAGAATTGGTGCTGAAGTCAATGCTGCCTTGAGCTTCTGAAAGCTCGCCTCACAATCGTCTGACCATCGAAACAGAGCATTCTTCTGAGTCAACCTAGTCAGTGGAGCTGCAATAGAGGAGAATCCCTCCACGAATCGACGGTAATAGCCTGCTAGACCCAGAAAACTCCTGATCTCTGAAGCTGAAGTAAAACGCGACCAACTCTGAACTGCCTCAATCTTCTGTGGATCAACCTTGATACCCTCACCGGACACCACGTGCCCCAAAAATGCCACAGACTCCAACCAGAACTCGCACTTAAAGAATTTAGCGTATAGCTTCTTCTCTCGCAAGGTCTGAAGCACGACTCTCAAATGCTGCTCGTGCTCACCAAGGCTCCGTGAGTAGAACAGTATATCATCAATGAAAACAATCACGAAGGAGTCGATAAACGGCCTGAACACCCTATTCATCAAGTCCATAAATGATGCTTGGGCATTGGTCAAGCCAAAGGACATCACTAAGAACTCATAATGTCCATATCTGGTGCGAAATGCCGTCTTTGGAACATCAGAAGCCCGAATCTTGAACTGGTGATAACCCGATCTCAGATCAATCTTAGAAAACAAACGACCACCCTGCAACTGGTCAAACAAATCATCAATGCGTGGTAGAGGATACTTATTCTTGATGGTCACCTTATTTAGCTGACGATAGTCAATGCACATCCGCATAGACCCATCCTTCTTTTTCACAAATAAGGCTGGAGCACCCCACGGCGACACACTCGGCCTAATGAACCCCTTGGCCAACAACTCCTCAAGCTACTCTTTCAACTCCTTTAGCTCCTTAGGGGCCATATGATAAGGGGGAATGGAAATAGGCTGAGTATCTGGAGCCAAATCAATACAAAAGTCTATATCCCGATCTGGAGGCATGCCTGGAAGGTCTGAAGGGAACACATCCGAAAACTCTCGAACAACAGGCACTGAATAAATGGTCGGAGACTCGGCGGTGGTGTCCCGCACAAGAGCAAGATAAGCTAAGCAACCCTTCCCAACCATGTGCCGAGCCTTCATATAGGAAATGACCCGACTGAATGCACTAATTGAAGAACCCCTCCATTCTAACCTCAGCGACTCAAGAATGTCTAGTGTAACTGTCTTAGCATGGCAATCCAACACGACATGATAAGGATATAGCCAATCCATGCCCAAAATAACCTCGAAATCAACCATATCGAGCAATAACAGGTCGGCTCTAGTCTCAAGTCCACAGAAGGTAATCACACAATATCCGTAGACCCGGTCTACCACCACAGAATTGCCCACGGGAGTGGACACATACAAAGGAGAACCCAAGGTCTCACGAGGAACATCCAGAAAATGAGCAAACAATGCTGAAATATAGGAATACGTAGACCCTGGATCAAATAACACTGAAGCCTCCCTACCACAAACTGAAATAATACCTGTAATCACGGCGTCTGAGGCCACTGCGTCTGATCTGGCCAGAATAGCATAAAATCTGGCTGCAGAACCTGAAGACTGAGCTCTCCCAGGGCGAGCTGGAGCTGAATGGCCCCCTCCTAACTGGCCTCCTCCTCTAGGACGGCCCCTACCAACCTGACCCCCACCCCTAGGTGGTCGACCGCTGGTGCTGGAATTATAGGCTGGTGACTCTAATGCGCGACCTTTCCCCGATACCTGGGAAAAAACCTCCATGTGTGACCCAGCTCCCCACACTCGAAGAAACCTCCTGGCGCTACAGCCCGCTGCCCGGAAGAGAAAGAAGCCTGAATAGCCGGAGGGCGGTGTGAACCCTTTGGTAAGGCACTAAAATAGGAACTAGAGGATCTCTGATGACTGGAATAACTGTTGGGTGCACCCTAGATGGCTGGTGGATGGTAAGAGCGCTCTGGCATGGAACTAAACTGAGGCCTCGCTGAAATACCCCTGGGAGGTAGTGGAGGTGCAGAATATGAAGGCCTACTGAACTGGCCGCCTCCAAACTGACCTCTTCCCCTAGCTGGAGCACCCCTGAAGTCACCTGTGAACCTGGCTCTCTTGTCCTGCTGACCCTACTGACCTGGCTGACCCTGCTCCCTGCTCCTCGTACGGTAACCCTCAATCCGTCGAGCTATCTTGACTACAAGCTGGTATGGGGTACCCATCTCTACCTCTATGGCCATGGAGGTCCTGATACCCGGATGCAAACCTGCCACAAATCGCCGCACCCTCTCGGCATCAGTGGGCAATACCATAAGAGCATGGCGAGATAACTCTGAAAATCTCACCTCATAATCCGTCACAGACATCTTCCTCTGCTCTAAACTCTCAAACTGACCCCGAAGCTCCTCTCTCTCGGACGGTGGAATGTATCTGTCCAAGAATAGCTGAGTGAACACACTCCAAGTGACAGAAGGAGAATCCGATGGCCTGCTAAGAACATATGACTGCCACCAGCGGCGAGCTCTGCCCTCAAGCTGAAATGTGGTAAAGTCCACCCCATGTGACTCTAGTATCCTCATATTGTGCAGTTTGTCCCTGCACCTGTCAATGAAATCCTGGGCATCCTCACCCCTCTCACCCCTGAAGACTGGAGGGAAAAGCCGGGTCCATCTATTTAGCATCTTCTGCTGGTCACCCTCTGCGACTGGCCTGGGATCTGGCTGTGCTACTATAGGCTGAACTCCACCCACGGGCAGTGAGTGTGATGTGTTGCTGCCTGTCCGATGGCCTGAGCGGTAGGGGTCTGAACTCCCCCTCCCTCCTGGGAAGTAGCATGGTCTACTGGAAGTACACCTGCCTGGGACATAGTGTCCATAAATCTCAACATGCGGCCCATGACCTCCTTGAAGCCTGGCGCCGTCATATGGAGCACGAGCAACTGGAGGCAACTCATCCTACTCCTCGATAATAGGATCCTCAAGCGGTGCAACTGGTACAGCTCTGGGACGCCCTCGTCCCCTACCTCGAACAGGATCCCTACCACGACCTCGAGCGGCGGGGGTAGCGGCCTCCCCTGGATCAGGAACATGATCAGCACGCGTCCTCACCCTCTGTGAGAGAGTAGAAGATCAAATTTGAGTACATCGTAGATTGCACGATAGGATCTGAACAAGGAGGAGTTTCTTAAAACCCTATAGCCTCCTGAAGATAAGAACAGACGTCTCCGTACTGATCCACAAGACTCTACTGGGTTTGCCCGTGACTCGTGAGACTACGTGAACCTAAAGCTCTGATACCACGTTGTCACGACCCAAATCCTAATTCGGGTCGCGATGGCGCCCAACAACGGGGTTAGGCAAGCCAATATAGAAAACACTAGATGATATCCCCTTGCCCGTCTGATCTAAACATGTCGAAAATCACTAATTTTAAATAGTTAACATAATGCTAGCATGATAATACGTAAACCTCATAATAATATACGAAGGCGCGGGGCCAAAACGAAGCACATATATAGATACATAGCCCAAACCCAAAATACAAACTGCGTGTGTGCCAGGAACTAGTGTCACGGGCAACTACTGAATATACAATGACTACAATATATACAGAGTCTCAGTCTGAATGAAATGGACAGAGAATATAACAAAAGAACTCCGGGGTGCTGCTGGGAAGTCGCCGGGAAAGAAGCTCACCTTGAAGTATGACCACACTATCAATATTTAGCACCGGCCTGATAATCAGACGTACCAGCCTCCGGACCTGTACAGTCAAGTACAGAAAAGAGAAGAAAGTGCAGCATGAGTACATAAATAAATATGTACCCAGTGAGTATCCCGTCTAATCTCGAAGAAGTAGTGACGAGAGGTCGACTCGATACTCACTAAGGTCCAACAGTAATAATAATAGAGAGGATATAAGGAAACGGTCGCGTTCGCACTGGGTTGAAGATTTTTGTCTTTGCGTCCGCATCCATTGCTTTGCATCAGCTAGTGGTGAGGTTTGGCAGCTGGGAGTTGGAGAATTCTTCAACGCGATCGCGAAAGGTGAGTCGCGTTCACGAAGTTTTGCATCAGTGGCCGTCGCGTTTGCGTGGGGTGTATCACAAACGCATAGTGCTTTTGGTGGCAGTGTATTTTTGTTGATTGCGAACGCGACGAACTTCCCTCGTTCACGTAAAAGGATGCTTGGGCAAAAGTATAAAGTACTCTATTACGGGAATTTCGGCCATTTTTGCATTTTTGGAGCTATGGAGTTCGGATTGAGGTAATTCTTGAAGCAATTTTCATCATGTGGACTCAGGTAAGTGTTCTATACTCATTTTTTATTTTATATCATGAATCTATCTTCGTTTTTGGCATTTGATTGAGGGTTCCAAAAGAGAAAATTGGGGGTTTTAGCCTAAAGTTTATAATGTGCATTTTCGAGTTTTGAACATCGATTTGGAGTCGGAATTGAGTGAATCTAGTATGGTTGGACTCGGTATTGAATGAGTTATCGGATTATGTGAGTTATGTAAGATTCTGAGGTGCGGGCCAGGGTTGGACTTTCGGGCTTTGATTAAAGATTCGGCCTTTTTCGACTGGGTTTGTTTCCTTTGGCATTATTTGATGTACTTGAGTTGCTTTTGGCTAGTTTCGAGCCGTTCGGAGGTCGGTATGCGCGTGACGGAATTTGTGGAGCATCGCTTGGCTTGCTCGGAATTGTAATTTGGCTTCTTCTAGGTAAGTAACACTTCAAAAGTTAGTGCTGAGGGTATGAAACCCCGCATTATGTGTTGTGTGATTAGTGTTGAGGTGACGTACATGCTAGATGACGGGCGTGCACCGTGTAAGTTGTGAATCCACTATTTCCGTGGTATTGTGTAGTTACCTTATCTTATCTGTAACCATGAAATCTCTACGTACTAAAGTAATTGAGCTGTCAATCATGCTAGAGATCATGTTTAGGCTATATGTTGGTACTGTGGGGACCCATTGTGGTCATTTCCTGCTATTGACTTGTTGATTTTATTGAAATTTTGTACTCAGTCATATTCATTCATTATATATTATATTTGAGTCTCTGTTGTTATTTATTGATACATCATATCATCATTTTCGGGCTAGTTCATGGCGTTGTGAGCCCTTGAAAGAGAGACTTGAGAGAGGACGACTGAGTGATTCCGAGGGCCGGTTTGTGAGGATATTGTTACTATAACACGTGAGTTGTCTGTGCGGAACCAGATATTGATACTATAGCACGTGAGTTGTCCATACGGATCCAGATATTGATACTATAGAACATGAGTTGTTGGTGTAACATGTGAGTTGGTCGTGTGGATCCAGATATTGATATTATAGCACGTGAATGTCAGTGCAGCATGTGAGTTTTTCGTGCGAATTATAGTACTTGGGTTGTTGGAGCTCTACTAGAGTCTGTACACCGCTAGTGAGCGAAGTTGCTAGCAGTTGTTATGTTTATGTTAGATCTGCCCTGATCAGTACTGAGTGACTGAGTGTGTCGAGTGATTAAGCGTGATGAGTGGAAAGTATGAGTCAGTGACATTGAGTACTCTAAGAGTGTGATTACATGAGTCCATCACTAAGATGATTGCATTTGACATGTGTACTCAAGCTACATGCATATATATGTTTTTTCCTCATGCTATCTGACAATGAAATATCTTATGTATTTTTGAAAGGTTTTTGGGAAAAATCATAGTTTTCAAACTTACTCAAATTTTCGACGATTTCTCTAAAGGATTTGGGTTTTCACTAATATACTTAAAGAGCGGAACTATTTTTGGAAAACTATGAAAAAGATGAGCATTGTATCTCTAAGTTACTTCTTTTATGGTTTGCTTTATGTTGTTATGAACTATTGTTGCCTATTGATGTTGGAACCCACCTTTGTTCTAGCTTGCCACTACTTTAAACATAAGGTTAGTTTTGTTACTTATTTGAGTACATGGGGTCGGTTATACTCATACTACACTTCTACACCTTGCGTGCAGATGTTGATTGGTGTTGCTGATGTGATCGGCGGGAGCTAGAATTGAGGACGTACATGCGTTCTGGTGGTAGCTGGCTCTTGTTCATAGTAGCTTTAGAATATAAATATATGTTCATGTATAATTCAAACAGATGATGTATTTATTTCATACCAGCTTTGTATATTCTAATCTTAAAAGCTCATGATTTGTACTACCAGTTCTTCGGAAATGTATAAGATTCAAATGTTCTCTTTCAATTAATTGTCTTATTAGTATTATTGGAATTGGATAGTTATTAGTTTGCTTATATAGCGGGTTGGGTTAGGTGTCATCACGAGTAGTTGGATTTGGAATCGTGACAAATTGGTATCAGAGCCCTAGGTTCATAGGTTCTACAAGTCATGAGCAAGTGTCTAGTAGGGTCTTGCAGATCGGTATGATGACGTCCATACATATCTTTGAGGGTTTATAGGGCATTTAGTATAACCTTCCCATATTTCTTCCTTATCGTGTGGCATTGATTTAGCTTGAAGCATAACTCTTTGAATTCCTTGCACGTATTTGTATACGCATGTGAGCGCTCAGTATTAGTTATGCATCGACGACTTGTCATTCCATGGATGAAGTGCGAGATGTGATTCCGGTGTGCTAATGATGGGCCAGTCTGGAGGACTTGAGGCTGGGTTTTGACTATAGCTTGAGCATGGGGATTTAGCTTGTGTGAGCACATGCTTTTGGACTTATTTTTCTGGTAGTGTCCCTATAAATGGAATTTGTGGTTGTATGGGTGGCCAGATGTCTATGTGATTACTATGACATGACTTCGAGATATGTTCATATGGTTTGAATGTGATGAGAAGAGTTTACTTGAGATGTACAAAGGATTATTGGGTGTTTGATTTTTTTTCTTGATTTGACTTATAGTCTCGAGTTATGAGTGTGTTGACGAGTCTTTCATGTTTTTTAATTGAGGAACGAATTATATTTTTATGTCTTGTTGTAACTTCAGACTCGGGAAGATTAAGTGATTGCGTAGTAGTGTGGCTGTGAAAGGGTATAAAGAGATGCCAATTGGAGGCTAAATAGGTATATTATAACTTGCGAGATAATCTACGGATGTGTGATATTTAGGATGTTGTGTGGAGGCTTTCTTTTCTACCAGTGGGTTATATTGGTGTGATTTGAGTTTGGATCGGTTGTAATAGTTGACCTGACCATCACGAGAGGAATGCAAGATTTGTAGATGATTTGAGGTATTAGATGATTTGTGATACATGAGCTTATGAAGGATTTAGTTGAATCTCACTCTGGTATTATGGTAGTAATAGGATATGGTAAGTTATCAGATGTTTTATTCCATGGCTTTGAACTAAGTGGTGCTATTGACGAGTTTATTGCACAGTTATATGTTCTATTGGTTTCAGTTTGAGGTATACTTGTGAATAAGTTATGACTCGCAGAGGTTGAAATTGAGCATGACTCGAGTAAGAGACTCTCTATATACGGGTTGTATTACACTTTATGGGTATATGGAAATCACAGGATGATTGTGTGCTAATGGAGCACATCTTGTTCGATCTGTTTTGTCGGTATAATTGAGATTTGAGAATAGTAGAAGACACTCAAGAATGGTCTAATGGATTCAAGATTTATATGTAGCAATTGGGAATTTTTGGGATTTTTATATGGCTAGAAATTGAGATTTACATTGGATGGTGTCGAGCCTCGTGGTATTTCTATATCCTTATGAATTATGCATAACAGTATCAGGAAGGTGAAGGAAACGACTTTAGATTTGCAGAAGGTCTCTTCAGAGTGGGTATATTGGATGTCGTACTTTTGGGGTGCTTAAGAGAGAATTCAACGGCTTATGGGCTTTAGGGCGTTGTGGTTTTATGCTAGAGTTCGTGGGGTGAGTTTTGGTTAAGGATCATGGTGCTCTAGCAAGGAGAAATATTCATTTGAAGGAAATTTGGAAGGAACTCGGAGAAATGGGACAATTTAGCACTAGATTGAATCAGCACTGTAATGGATATGATCGGTTCTTTGGGTACTTATGATGTAGTGAGTTTCTACAGGTGTTTCGTGGCAATGATCTTAGGTTTTGGTGACTTGCATGACTTGGTTGAGTTAGAGAGATTTAGTTCTGATGGTCTAGTTATGTGAATATGGGTTTCGAAGAGTTCTCGATGATTTCTATCACAGCTCGAGGTGGATATTTCCTACTGGTGTGTGGAATATGTTGCGTATTGGGATTTTTTCCTAGATGAGATCAAATGGAAGGTTTTGGGCTAATTGAGTATGTAGTTTGATTGTGACTCCGAGGGGATTATGAGATTCTCGTACTTTTCATATGATGGCATGATAGATGTGGTGAGTTGTGCGGGATCGAGATCTACATGTGCAAGGTCACGATTCAGTTTTGAACGGAAGGTCATGAATTCTTAGACAACATGGACGGTTTCAGATGTCTAGATGAATGCTATTACTACTTGGTATTGCCTGTTAAGGGTGTGCATTTCAGAAGGCGCATTGTGTTCGACTTACAAATGCTCCATTGGTATTGTGGTGCTCGCCTTGTTGATCGACTGTTGATATTCAGATTTTTCTATGTGGCACGAAAAAATTATAGAAGTTTTCCTCGTAGGATGATTGTGTATGAGAGATGTGTTAGACATTCAGGCGGTGGAGTTGGCATCAGATATGGTGATTCGTGTGTTCTATGGATTTTATGACTGGCAATTTTCAGGAGCAAATTGTTTTGTGGTTGTGGACTTTGAAGTCGTTGCCAAAGCTAGCCAGGTGATAGTATGTCTTATGATTCAGTCATTGTGGACTTTCATAGGGTTGTTATCTATTTGTTGGTGACCAGAGTTGATTTGGGGTCCATTGGTAGGCCCAATGAGGATGTGTATTCTACACCGGGTCGGATGAGTGATATAACTACTTGATAATGCATGAGGAAGTGTGCATTTTAGAAGGCGCCTTGAGTGTTGACTTATGGATGCTTCATTCATATTGCGGTACTCGCATGGTTAATCGACTACTGATATTCAGATTTTTGCTATGTGGAACGGAAGAATTATAGAAGTATTCCTCATGGGATGATCGTGTATAAGAGATCTGTTAAACATTCAGGCGGTGGAGTTGGGATCAAATATGGTAATTCGTGTGTTTTATGGATTTGGAGACTGGGAGCTCTTATGAGCAAATTGTTTGTGGTTATGGACTATGAAGTTATGAGCAAATTGTTTGTGGTTATGGACTATGAAGTTGTGGACAAAGTTGTCCAGATGATAGTATGTGTTATGGTTCAATCGTGGTGGACCTTCAGATGGTTATTTATCTATCTTTGGATGATCAAAGTTGGTTCGGGACCTGGGTCGGATTGGTTGGCTCCGTACTGCTATTGTAGAGGGATGTTCCATTCGGTTGGTGTTGAGCTTATTCGTGTTCTGATATGTTCTGTGATCTACTCTTCTATGCTATGAGGGGCTGTGATTCGTTGGTTTTATGCACATATGGTGCGGTCCTATTTGGGCCTTATAGCGGAATTTGAGCGAGATGGGTATTTGGGTGATGCATGATTGATTGCGCATGGGTTATGTTCTTTCGGGTTAGTGTGGCATTGTTTTGTTTTGTTCTCCGCGGTCATGGTCATTCACCTTGGGTACTTGATGTCGAGTTGCACGTGGTTATTGATTTTGAGCAGGGTGGCTTGAAGTATCTTATATGAACTAGTGTTTGGATGGGGTCACACATTGCAACGAAGTTATGTTAAGGTATGATCCTTTGTGTTAGATTCGTGTGTTATGGTTCTAGGGTGTGTGATGGATTTTCAGCAGTTGTGGCAGTACTTGTTGAACTTGTGGGATGGTTCTCTCGTTTGAGTCATTTTCCATGTTTGAGCACATTTGAATTATTACACATGGGTGCATGGATTGCACTGTTCAAGCTCTGGGTAGTATTGGTGTGGCATGTCAGTAGAGTAGTTGATATTTGATAAGATGCGGTCTTCGGATCTAGGATGGGTGCTATCGAATTATTGTGGTATATTTGAAGGATAATGATGTTGATCGGCTTCGACATTTGCTATAGTTCTTGTCGAAGGAGAAGGAGCTCCATGACTTGTTGATCTGATGAATGGTTATAAATTATGTGTGTTTCGTTCATCATTTCTAGTATACAAAGGTTTTAGAATGAGGTTTTGTTTGATATGGGGTTTATTACCGGTATTGGGTTATTTGGAACGGCTACTATGATTAGAAATCATAGTTGGGAGTATTTGAGTTATGTGGTATATCATGCGATTGTGCCTTGGATTATGGTTGTGGCTCGTTACAACTTGTTCAGACTTATACAATGTATAGATGTGAGATTTGGGTCTTATAAGAAATCCCGGATATTGGAAATTGGATTCTAAAGTCTATGGGCTAAGATTGAATTCAAGATCCTCAGTATGTTGTGTCGTCGGGCCTATATGGGATAGGGTGACAGAGGATCACCCTCGAGTATGTGCGTGATAAGGTTACACAGCAGTTTGATGGCTTTGTGAACAACACTTGGCACGTTCGAGGACGAACGTATGTGTAAGTGGGGGAAGATGTAACTACATGACCTGTTTTGAGCATTTGCACTCCGCTCGATGGTTTGAGGGAATGAGTAGCTCCGTATGATGTATTATGACTTGTGTGAATCGTCTGTTTTGGTTTTTAGGTTATTCGGAATTTGATTTGGAAGAATGATTCTCAACTAGGAAGCTTTAAATTGAAAGAGTTGACCAAGTTTGACTTTTTGTGATTTTCACCCCGGAACGGAGTTTTGAGGGTTCCGATAGGTCCGGATGGTTATTTTGGACTCGGGCGCATGCCCGAATTTGCATTTGGATGTTTTTAGAAAGTTTCGGCACAAATTGGCGAAAATTGGAAATTTGAAGGTTTGAAAGTTCAAAAGTTTGACCGAGAGTTGACCTTGTAGATATCGATTTTGGATTGTGGTTGCGGGAGTTGGAATAGCTTCGTTATGTCCTTTGGGACTTGTCTGCAAATTTTGGGTTCATTTTGCTATGTTTCGACAGGACTTTTGGAAGTTGACAAGTTCAAGTTCATCAAGTTCGAATTGAGGTGCGATTCGTCATTTCGATACTTTTAGGTGTGATTTGAGGCCTCGAGCAGGTCCATGTTATGTTATGGGACTTGTTGGTATGTTCGGACGGGGTTCCATGGGGCTCGGGTGAATTTCGGACGTAGTTCAGATCATTTCAAATGGCTTTGCATTGCTAGTTTTTCTGTTGTTACCTATTCCTTCTGGCGTTCTTCGCAATCGCGGTTCTTCATGATCGCGAAGGTGTGACCGCGATCGCGAAGGTGTGGACGCGATCACGAAAGCTATTTTGGTCAGCGGAGCTATTTGTTCTTCGTGTTCGTGCTTTTAGGTCACATTCGCACTTGGTTGAATATTTTTGTCTTCGCGTCAGCGCTCATTGCTATGCGTTCGCGTAGTGTTGAGGTTTGGCAGCTGGGAGTTGGAGAATTCTTCAACGCGATCGCGAAAGGTGATTTATGTTCGTGAAGATTTGCATCAGTGGTCATCGCGTTCGCGTGGGGTGTATCACGAGCGCGTAGTGCTTTTGGTTGCAGCGTATTTTTGTTCATTGAGATCGCGATAGACTTCCCGCATTCGCGTAAGAGGATGTCGGGGCAGAAGTAGAAAGTACTCTATTTCGGGGGTTTCAGCCATTTTTGGTTTTTTGGAGCTATGGAGCTCGGATTGAGGCGATTCATGAAGAAAGTTTCATCATATGGACTAGGGTAAGCGTTCTCTACTCATTTTTTATTTTATATCATGAATCTATCTTCATTTTTGTCATTTGATTGAGGGTTCCAAAAGAGAAAATTTGGGGTTTTAGCCTAAAGTTCATAATGTGAATTTTTGAGTTTTGAACATCGATTTGGAGTCGATTTGAGTGAAACTTGTATGGTTGGACTTGTAATTAAATGAGTTGCCGGAATATGTGTGTTTTGTCGAGTTCCGAGGTGCGGGCCCGGGTTGGACTTTTGGGACGATTTTCGGGCTTTGATTAAAGATTCGACCTTTTCGACTGGGTTTGTTTCCCTTGGCATTATTTGATGTATTTAAGTTGCTTTTGTCTAGTTTCGAGTCGTTCAGAGGTCGGTATGCACGTCATGGCACTTTTGGAGCATCGCTTGGCTTGCTCGGAATTGGAATTTAGCTTCTACGAGGTAAGTAACACTTACAAACTTAGTGTTGAGGGTATGAAACCTCGTATTATGTGTTATGTGATTAGCATTGAGGTAACGTTCATGCTAGGTGACGGGCGTGTGAGCGTGCACCATGTAAGTTGTGACTCCGTTATTTTCGTGGTACTTTGTAGTTACCTGATCTTATTTGTAACCATGACATCTCTACGTACTAAAGTAATTGAGCTGTCAATCATGCTAGAGATCATATTTAGGATATATGTTGGTATTGTGGGGACCCGTCGTGGTCTTTTCTTGCTATTGACTTTTTGATTTCATTGAAATTTTGTACTCATCCATATTCATTCATTACATATCATATCTCTGTCTCTGTTGTTATTCATTGATACATCATATCATCATTTTCGGGCTAGTTTCATGGCATTATGAGCCCGTGAGAGAGAGACTGGAGAGATTGATGACTGAGTGAGGCCGAGAGCCGGTTTGTGAGGATATTGTTACTAGAGCACATGAGTTGTCTGTGCATCAACTGAGTTTTCCGTGCGGATCCAGATATTGATACTATAGCACGTGAGTTAACCGTGCAGCACGTGAGTTGACCGTGCAGCACGTGAGTTGACCGTGCAGCACGTGAGTTGTCCGTGTGGATCCAAATATTGATACTATGGCACATGAGTTGTCTGTGCAGCACATGAGTTGTCCGTGCGGATCCAGATATTGATACTATATCACGTACGATGTCCGTGCGGATTATAGATCTTGGACTGTAGGAGCCCCTCTGAAGTCTGTACACCCCCCAATGAGCGCAGATGCTAGCAGTTATTATGTTTGGGCTAGATCTGCCCTGATCAGTACTGAGTGACTGAGTGTGTCGAAAGATTGAGTGTGATGAGTGGAAAGTATGAGATAGTGAAATTGAGTACTTTGAGAGTGTGAGCACATTAGTTCATCACTAAGATGACTGCATTTGACATGCATATTTGAGTTACATGCATAGAGATGCATTTTCTTCTGCTACCTGGTTGGGCAATATTCATGATTTCACATGTATATTGACATGTTGGCATAGAGATGTATTTTTCTCATGCTATCTGAAAATGAAATATCTTATTTATTGTTGAAAGGTTTTTGGGAAAAATCATAGTTTTCAAACTTTCTCATATTTTCGACGATTTCTGTAAAGGAGTTGGGTTTTGACTAATATACATGAGAAGAGTGTGCTTGAGATGTACAAAGGACTATCGGGTGTTTGATTTTTTTCTTGATTTGACGTATAGTCTCGAGTTATGAGTGTGTTGACGGGTCTTTCATGTTGTTTAATTGAGGAACAAAGTAGATTTTTATTTCTTGTTGTGAGTTCAAACTCAGGAAGATTATGTGATTGCGTAGTGTGTGGATGTGAAAGGGTATGAAGAGATGTCAGTTTAAGGCTAAGTAGGTATGTTATAACCTGCGAGGTAATCTATGGATGTGTGAGTTTTATGATGTTGTGTGGAGGCTTTCTTTTCTACCAGTGGGTTATATTGGTGCGATTTGAGTTCGGATCAGTTGTAATAGTTGACCTGACCATCATGACGAGGAATGCGAGATATGCAGATGATTTGAGGTATTAGATGGTTTGTGATACATGAGCTTATGAAGGATTTAGTTGAATCTCACTGTGGTATTATGACAGTAATTGTGTATGGTAACTAATCAGATGTTTTATTCCGTGGATTTGACCCAAGTGGGGTAGTCTGCTATCGATGAGTTGATTGCAGGATTATGTGTTCTATTGGTTTCGGTTTGAGGTACACTTGTGAATCGGTTAAGACTCACAGAGGTTGATATTGAGGATGACTCGGGTAAGGGAATTTCTGGATACGGGTTGTATTACACTTTATGGGTATATGGAAATCAAGGGATGATTTGAGTTTGTTATATGTGACAGATGTAGTGTGCATGGAGTAGGGATTCACTCGGTTGCTTAGAGGTGTTGATTTCTTCTTAGGGTGTTGGTGTGCTTATGGAGCACGGGTCGTTCAGTCTGTTTAGTCAGTTTAATTGAGATTTGAGCATAGTGGAAGACACTCGAGAAGGTTCTAATAGATTCAAGATTTATATGTAGCAATTAGGAATTTCTGGGATTTGTATATGGCTAGAAACTGAGATTTACATTGGATAGTGTCGAGACTCGCGGTATTTCTATATCCTTATGGATTCTGCATTTCAGTATCAGGAAGGTGAAGGAAATGACTTTAGATTCGCAAAAGATCTCTTGAGGGTGGGAATTTTGGTTGTGGTACTTTTGGGGTGCTTAAGAGAGAATTCAGCGGCTTATGGGCCTTAGACGTTGTGATTCTATGCTAGAGTTTGTGGGGTGAGATTTTGTTAAGGATCATGTTGGTCTAGCAAGGAGAAGTATCAATATGAAGGCAAGTTAGAAGGAACTCGGAGAAATAGGACAATTTAACGGTAGATTGGATCAACATTGTAATGGATATGATCATTCTTTGGGTACTTATTGTTACATCCCGTACTTTAATATTAGGATGAGTCGTAGTAATCCATATGAGCTTGAAGGGACTAAGACTACTCATGAGGTTATAAAGGATTTGTGACGATGTCATTATAAGACCCAGTAAGTTTAACAACTTTGATACCGATATACATTGGATATGGTATTTTGAGTGGAACGCTTTTGTAAAAAGTTTGAAAAATATGATTTTATATAGTTATTAATATTTCTACTTTCGAATATATTTTAAATTATGCACATAATATGAGAAAGTTCATAAAGGATATTTTCTTTATTTTAAAGATAGAAATTATTTTCTCACAAGAAAAAAAGATTATCTTTTTACCATTTTAATAATTAAGCATACGAGAATTTATAATCTTTATATGAGATTAGAAAAAAATTAGAAATTGAGAAAATATATGTATTTTTACATGGATGTTTTAATGAAATAATAGTGTATGTATTAATTTTATATAGTACCACATGACCATGATAGTAGGGTATATATAAAATATATTAATAATGAGTAGTATTTTAAGTAATTTGAGATATTTTTTAATTATACGAGTAATTGGTTAATTAGTGGGTAACGGAACATTACCTAATTAACTAATAAGTTGGATAAAGATTAAATTTCCCCCACCTCACGTGGCAGCACCCCTTAAATCTTATGTATGACTCTTAGTCATTTGTTGGATTAGGTGGCAACCTAATTAACAATTAAAAGACACCTCATCTCACAATTTGAATAACAAGACTTGTAAATGTAGTACAACACTTCATATTGGAAAGACTTCACTTCTTCTCTTTGTATGACTCCTGAATCTTTTGTTCCCAAAAAATTGCTTCGTTCTCTGATAACTCAATTTATCATTTCAACACTCCCATTGCTCATCCCTGCAAAATCAAAAAAGAAAAACCTAGGATATGAATATCTATTGGAAACGTACAAATAGAGAGATTGAGATATTGAAATTTTTAAGATAAGGCGAACGCCAAGAAGCCGGGTCATGTCTAAAAGCAGAACCACTGTATCCTCATTGAGGTAGTTTGTTATGCTCGAGTCTTATTTATAAAAATACAGAATGAGATTATATAAACTCCGTTCATTCAAGGATTTTGAGTACAAGGCATTTCAATTCTAAAAATTCCAATACAAAACAATGTTGCAATCAGAAGTAACTTCTCAACAAATTTCATTCTCAAAACACTACAATCTTAGCAATTCTTATAAGTTTTCAACGTGACTCCTTGAAACCAAATAATTACAACGAGAATTATTAGCAACGTGAGATTTTGCGATTCAAAAGGAGTACGGTGCAATCTTTTTCAAGAATATCATACGGATTTCTCCTTACTCCAGGTATGTTAAGGTTAATCGTTCTTTCTTTTGGCATGATGCAAGTAACGGAACGTAAACGTAATGCTATTCCATAAGTGATTCTACTCTTAGCAGTTAAGGATGTCTATGTTATTCATTCCTATAAAGTGATGTCTAAGTATGTATCTAGTTCCCTATTGAGTTATTTGATAAAGATGTTAATATTTATAATATAGTGATACATGTACATGCATCTCCATGCATTTACCACCGTGCTACGGCTGGTCGGCAGTTATTACCGGTTGGGCATTTATGTATCATTATTTACCACCGGTTGGGCAGTTACATATTTATCACCGAGCTACGATCGATCGGGCAGTCGTGCATTTATCACTGTGCTACGGCCGGTCGGGCAGTTACCACTGATTAGTTGGGCAGTCATGCATCATACAATATGGATAATAGTCGCAAAGAGAAACATTATATATATGTAAGTATAATACGTATGCATATACGGTGGAACTTCGGAGATTCAAGTTGATTCTTATATGTTTTTAATTAATGTTGAGTTATGGTTATGTTTTAGTTATGCCTTACATACTCAGTACATTATTCGTACAGACG
This sequence comes from Nicotiana undulata, assembly GCA_005239495.1. Taxonomy (NCBI): domain Eukaryota; kingdom Viridiplantae; phylum Streptophyta; class Magnoliopsida; order Solanales; family Solanaceae; genus Nicotiana; species Nicotiana undulata. The sequence continues at coordinate 70,598 of ML244710.1, read as the reverse complement.
TCCTTTTGTTGGGGACGCTGCATTCATGCATGCAGGTATAGATAATCAGTTTGACGATCCCTCTTAGTAGTCGAGATTGGCATTCAGCGAAGATTCGCTAAGACTCTACCTCATTTGGAGTGCAGCCGAGTCTATGAGTTATCGTGTCAGAACTTTGCTACAGACTTATGGGTAGGCTGATACCTTGTCCCATTTGATGTCAAATAATCTTAGAGGCTTTGTAGATAGAGGTTCATTTTGTACAGTATGTCAAAGGCCTTGACGGCCAATATGTATTCATGTTTTAAGAAAAATAGTTTATTGATACAGAGTTTCTCACTTACAGTTATGCACTACGAGTTGTTGCCATGTTGGCCCACGATGGTCATAGAAAGAATCAGTTACAGAATGGTTCGCTTGGTCAGTACGACACCGAGTGCCAACCACGCCTCCCTAGGTTTGGGGCGTGACACTTATGATGTAGTGAGTTTCTACAGGTGTTTCGTGGCAATGCTCTTGGGTTTTGGCGACTTGTGTGACTTGGTTGAGTTAGAGAGAATCGGTTCTGATGGCCTGGTTATGTGAAAATGGGTTTGAAGAGTTCTCAATAATTTCTATCACGGTTCGAGGTGGATATTTCCTACCGGTGTGTGGAACATGTTGCGTATTGAGATTTTCTCCTGGATGAGATCAAATGGAAGGTTCCGGGCTAATTGAGTATGTAGTTTTCTTGTCACTTGGAGTGGATTACGAGATTCTTGTACTTTTCATATAATGGTATGACAGATGTGGTGTGTTGTGTTGGATCAAAGACATTGGACAATTTGATTTTTGTTATTTTGATACTGTAATAGTTATGTAAAGTTATTTGTTTGTAACGACCCGATCGGTCGTCCCGAGAGTTTAGCCCCGTTTTCCATATTTCTGCTTTATTATGTGTTGTTCAGCTCTTTTATGTTGGGATGGTTGGCTCAGCTTCGGAGTGATTGTGGAGAGAAATAAGACACTTAGTGTCACGCCCCAACCATGGGGGACGCAATCGGCGGTTAACCGAATAAACCCAGTCAAGCAAGCCTGATTAGCCTTTCCTACCCGACTCATTTACTTCTCGAGATTATGACACAACATTATTTACTGAGCTAGCAGGGAGTGATTCACAAGCATACGTTTATGAAATTTAGTCCATTTTTCCTCTTACACCGATATCAACATTTAGATCTTCCAAAACATACATACTAGCTACAATATTTAAGAGATGGGATCACAGTTACAAGTTAATCCAACAATTACCCAAAACATATACGACCCACATAAGTGTCTACGGAGCCTCTAGAAATAAGGAAGATGGGCATAATTCTGCCAGCGAAAAGGCCCAGGCTATACCTTGAAATAGACCAACATATACAAAAGAGAGCAACATAGATTTACATGCGGCCCCGGGAGGAAATGGGGCTCACCAGAACTGCTGTAAGGAGAAGGAGAGGGCACCACTATCGACGTTCGGCGCTACTAGCTACAGAGCCACCTACATCCATAAGACGATGTAGTGCCCCCGAAAAAAGAGACGTTAGTACCATTGAAAGTACTAGTATGTTTGAACAAACTCTACTCTAGATAGAATAAACATCAAACATGTAGTAACACAATTAGAGACCTCATATAACAATTCACAGAAATAGGGAAAATACAAATAAGAGTCACCGTGTTTTCTTATCCCGTTTTGCCATCTTTTGGTTAAAATATTTTAAAGCCAAGTGCCTTTACATTTAATATACCACCGTGTCGTTATCACACAGAGTTCGGTCTCTGCCTGACGGGCTAAGCCATCCTAAGTGAGACATTACAGCATCATAGTTTCATAATCACCACCGTGACGTTATCACACGGAGTCCGGTCTCGGCCCGACCGGCTAAGCCATCTCACTTGAAATAGTGAGACATTACCAATATCATCGTTTCGATGCGATTACCACCATGTGTACAGCATGGAGTCCGATCTCGGCCCGATGGGCTAAGCTATCATCACTATGGGACATACCACATCAATTTAATCCTTTAGTTCACATCCCTTCTTATCATTTATTATACAGCTCTTGGCACTTGGGCATATTTAACCCTTTTATGTTACACTTCTCTCTTCAACCATATCATAAACTCATCTTTCACATTGACTAGAACCATCACATAACAGGAGTCGTACACATAGAAAAACAAAGAACATGGTGATCACAATTCATACTTTTAAATAACATAAAGGCATGGTAGTAACATAGAATAGCATGAAAGCAAGAAGTTCATCACTTAACACATAGTACCCATTTACTCTTTAGACAATTAAACAAAGGAATTCATACCGTATATTATAGCACCAACGGTTTTATTATATGAAGAATAGAGTTAGCCATACATACCTCAATTTGGGTTTTTCCTTAATTCCCTACCACAATTCACCGGACCTTTTAGCGCCTTCAATCTAGTTCACAAAGTGGCACAAACGAACCCAAAATTTGGAATAATGATCATGGCTTGAGCTTACTTGAGCACTATATCAAACATTAGGTGTTCATTAAGATTGCATGGTCCCCTTTTTAGTGAAAGATTACTCTAACCTATTTTCCTTTACTAGTTTAGGTTTACTTGGTTACATGCAAGTACGGTTTACATCCACGTTCCCATGAACTAACCTATCCATGGTCCATTTTAACTAAAAATCTGAAATTAGGGTTGGTGTGGTAGAAGCTTACCTCTTAGAGGGAAGAAATTGGTGTCCTTCTTGATTAGTTCCAAGCTTGAGTGGTGATGGAGGATCAAATTGAGGGAGGTCGGGACCTTCTCTCTCTAGAACCCACTCTCTTCTCACTCTAAATTCTCATAAAATGGCCAATAAGATGGGGAATGGGTGTTATATAAGTCTTGGGGTCGGGTTTAAAAATTAGGAAAATGGGTGCCCCGACGCAAGTTTGCGGTCCGAAATGCGACCGCATTTCGATTATGCGGTCCGCAAATCTGCCGCAAAAGTGGTCTCAACTGGGCGGAAAAGAAAGAGGAAACTGCCCAGGTATGCGGCAACTATGCGGTCTGCATACACGAAATGCGATCGCATTTTGGGCCGCACAGTTGCCCTCAAAATGGACAGGAAGATGTCCAGCTATGCGGCCATTATGTGGTCTGCATACCTTATATGCAACTGCATAGTGGACCGCAGATCTGCATTCTTTCACGAAAATTTTCCTCTAAGTCTGGAGGATACTTTTCAATCTTAAAGGTCCAAAATGCGGCTCGCAAGCTCGCCGCGAAGAATTTCTATAGATATAACGACATAGGGATCTAATCGGGCGTCATTTTGGTTAAGGATTTTACGGGTCTTTACATCCTCCTCCACTTAAGATTATTCGTCCTCGAAAGAGGATCGGAGGAATCACTTGGGTTTGAATACACTATATGCCAACCCCAAAAATTTAACTAACTCCCAATTTTTCAAAAAAAATAATAAAAATAATTGCTAGAGTTTCCTTTGTAATTAGGCCTATCCACATGTCAGAGAGCCCCCCGAAACACATTTCAATGAACTTCACATAATCAGTCAACACAATAGAACATAATTACAGCACAAAGTAAGGAGTTATAAGAGGACAGATAATTAGGGAAGTGGAGTGACTTTGCCCAAATTTGACAAGCAATGCAATTATTTAGAGATGACAACTTTCTACACTATTACCTAACTTATTCAAACAAATGAGGGTACTTCTTTTTCATTTCATTTTCAGCTTCCCAAGTAGCTTCCTTGACTTGTTGATTTTGCCATAATACTTTAACCGATGCAATTTCCTTGTTTCTCAACTTACGGACCTGCCTATCAAGAATAGCAACCGGAACCTCCTCGTATGACAATTCTTCGTTAACCTCAACACTTTCAACCGACACGATGGCAGACGGGTCTCCAACCACTTTCTTCAACATGGACACATGAAACACTAGGTTCGCCAATGACACTTTAGGGAGCAGCTCTAGCCTATACGCCACCTTTCCTATCCTTTGAGTGATTCTATATGGCCCCACATACCTTGGGCTCAATTTCCCTTTTTTCCCAAACTACATGATCCCCTTCATGGGAGATACCTTCAAGAACACCCAATCATCTTCTTGGAACTCCAAATCCCTGCGCCGAATGTCTGAGTAAGATTTCTGACGGCTCTGAGAAGTTTCTAACCGTCCCTTTATGATTCTAACCTTCTCCATAGCTTGATGCACGAGATCTGGTCCTAATAGTTTGGCCTCTCCAACCTCGAACCACCCAATCAGCGATCTACATCTTCTACCGTACAAAGCCTCAAATGGTGCCATCTGAATACTAGCATGGAAACTGCTATTGTAAGCAAATTCTATAAGTGGAAAATGATCATCCCATCTACCCTTTAAAATCAAGCACACAAGCACGCAGCATGTCCTCGAGCATTTGGATGGTCCGCTCTGCTTGTCCGTCAGTCTGCGGGTGGAAAGTTGTGCTGAGATTTACCTGCGTCCCCAGACCTTGCTGAAATTTCTTCCAAATATTTGTTGTGAATTGGGCCCCTCTATCCGACATAATGGAAACTGGAGTGCCATGAAGCCTGACTATTTCCTTAATATACAACTGTGCATATTGTTCTGCAGTGTCGGTGGACTTAACTGGCAAGAAATGTGCTGACTTCGTAAGTCGATCCACTATTATCCAAATTGATTCAAACTTGCGTGGAGTACGGGGTAATCCTACCACAAAATCCATTTTGATCATCTCTCACTTCCACATCGGTATTTCTATAAGCTGTGCCAACCCACCGGCCTTTGATGTTCGGCTTTTACTTGCTGACAGGTCGAACACTTAGCCACAAAGTCTGCCACACCCCTCTTCATGCTATTCCACCAATAAACTTCCTTGAGGTCGTGATACATTTTTGTAGAACGGGGGTGTACGGAATATCTAGATTTATGAGCTTCTGCCATTATCCTCTGCCGAAAGTCATCCACATCTGGGACACATAATCGTCCTTGGCACCGCAAGACACTGTCATCCTTGCTAAGCAAAAAATCTGTGGTCTTATGATTAAGAATTGCCTCTTTTAGCCGCGCCAACACTGGATCATTGTTTTGCTTTTCCTTGACTTCTACCACAAGCGATGATTCTGTCGGTTGCATACTATAATATCCCCTTCGCCAGAGGTCGCGAGACAAACTCCCAGACTGGCCAACTGGCCAACTGGTGAACTTCTCGTGCCAATGGCCTTTGACCTGCTTCCACGTGAGCCAAGCTACCTATGGATTTTCGACTAAGAGCGTCCGCCACCACATTAGCTTTCCCTGGATGGTATAAGATATCCATATCATAATCCTTAAGCAACTCCAGCCACCTCCTTTACCTCAAGTTTAATTCCTTCTGCTTGAATAGATATTGGAGACTTTTGTGGTCTGTAAACACGTCCATACGGACCCCATAAAGGTAGTGTCGCCAGATTTTTAATGCAAAAACAACTGATGCAAGCTCCAAATCATGCGTCGGATAATTCTTTTTGTGATTCTTAAGTTGCCTTGAAGCATATGCTATAACCTTACCACATTGCATCAACATGCACCCAAGACCAACCCTTGAAGCATCACAATACACCACAAAACCCTCTGCAGCTTCTGGAAAGGTCAACACCGGCGCCAAAGTTAATCTCGATTTCAACTCCTACAAACTCTTTTCACAAGCATCGGACCACTGGAACTTGACCGCTTTTTGCGTCAGTTTTGTCAATGGAGAGGCGAGAGTAGAGAATCCTTCCAAAAACCTCCTATAATATCAAGCTAAACCCAAGAAACTGTGAATCTTTTTCGGGGTTGTTGGTCTAGTCCAATCCTTTACAACTGCGATCTTATGGGGATCGACCTGAATCCCTTCCCGGGAGACAACATGGCCCAAAAAGGTGACCGATTCAAGCCAAAATTCGTATTTCGAGAACTTTGCATATAACTGGTGTTGCTGAAGGGTCTGCAGAACTGCCCTGAGGTGATTAGCATGATCTTCTTGACTTCGTGAATACACAAGGATATCATTAATGAAGACTATTACAAAGGAGTCAAGAAATGGCTTGAAGACCCGATTCATAAGGTCCATGAAAACTGTTGGGGCGTTGGTTAGCCCAAAAGACATTACCAAAAATTCAAAGTGCCCATATCGCATTCTAAAAGCTTTTTTGGGAATATCCTGCTCCCTTATCTTTAGTGGGTGGTACCCAGGCCGCAAATCAATTTTTGAAAAGAACCTAGCACCTTGCAATTGATCGAATAAATCATCTATCCGAGGCAATGGGTACTTGTTTTTTATTGTGACTTTGTTGAGTTGCCGGTAGTCAATATACATTCGCAGCGACCCATCCTTCTTTCTGACAAAAAGAACTGGTGCGCCCCAAGGCGACACACTTGGTCGAATGAAACCCTTTTCTAGAAGATCCTTCACTTGCTCTTTTAACTCCTTCAATTCCGTCGGTGCCATTCTGTAGGGTGGAATAGATATCGGTTGCATGCCCGACAATACATCAATACCAAAATCAATCTCCCTGTCTAGATGCATCCCAGGGAGCTCATCCGGAAAGACATCAAGGAACTCATTCACAATAGGCACGGACTCGAGAGCAGGCACCTCAGAGGTGGTGTCCGCAACCCGGACCAAATGGTAGATATACCCCTTTTTGATCATCTTTGGGGCCTTAAGGTAGGAAATAAACCTAACTCTCGACATAATATTATTCCCCTCCCACTCATTAGCTGGCTCATTAGGAAACTCAAGCCTCATAATTCTGGTTCGGCAATCGAGTTTTGCAAAGCATGAATAAAGCCAATCCATTCCCATTATTACATCAAAATCAATAATTCCTAGCTCAATAAGATCGGTTGTGGTATTCCGGCCATACACCGTAACAACACAGTTACTATAGACCCGCGCGGTCGTAATAGATTCACCAACCGGAGTGGATACTGAGAACGACTCATAAAGTTGTTCTGGTTCTATCCCAAAGCTTGAAGCAATATAAGGAGTGACATATGATAAAGAAGATCCGGGATCAATAAAAGCATACACATCATGGGATAAAATAGTCAAAATACCTGTGATGACATCTAGAGAAGCCTCTGCACTCTGACGACCACTCAGGGCATAGAACTGGCTGGGTCCTTCCGCACCCCGTGCACCACCCCTAGCTGCACCACGCTCTGCTGGTGCTGGAGGGCGTGCTGAGGATGTAACAGCTGAAGAACCGGATGGTTGGGCGGTGCCCCTACTTGTGCCCTGACTGGACGCACGACAGTCCCTCTGAATATGGCCTCTCATCCCACATCTGTAACATACTAGCATTTCCATGTAATAAGGCCCCGTATGAAACTTCCCACACCTAGGGCATGGGGCCATCTGCTGCTGCTGGAATCTTCCTCCTGATCGACCCTACTGGTGGAACCTCCTGCTACCTGAACCGGGCCCAAAGCGGCCTTCCTGCTGATAATGATGCCATGATGGTGGGGCACTGGCTGAAGATTGAACATACGACTGAGATGGCCCTGATGACCCTTCCCGAGGAACTGGTCTCCCACCTCCGAATGAACCCTCAAGGTTGCCCGCTGAACGGGCCCTACTACCACCTTATCGATCCACCCCTAGCTTCAACGTTCAAGCCTCTGTAGCCTGGGAGAATCCCACAATCTTCCCATAATTCATGTCATAATGTAGATCAGTTGTGGCAGCTTCATTGATAACCAAAGGACCAAGGCCTTACACAAACCGACGAACTCTAGCCTCCATAGTCGGCATCATATGAATAGCATACTTGGACAGGCGCACAAACTCCATATGGTACTCCCACACACTCTTACTACCTTGTTTGAGGACCTCAAACTCTGAAGCATGAGCTGCCCTAGTCTCGGCGGGAAAGAAATGGTCTATAAGGCATCTGCAAACTCACTCGACCTCGCCGGAGGGCTCCCCTCCTCACGGGAATACTCCTACACCTCGAACCAAGAATATGCTGCCCCTTTCAGACGATAAGAGGCCCACTCTAATCCCTCTATTTCAGTAGCACGCATAACTCGGAGGGTCTTGTGCATCTCATCAATAAAGTCTAGAGGATCAGCCTCGGGGTCGGTACATGTAAACTCTGGAGGGGCTAACCGAAGGAACCTGTTAACCCTAGAACCGGAACAATCCCCTTGCCCGCTGGAGGACGTAGGGGCAACATTTGACCTCTAGGCCTGAGAAGCCACCAACTGAGCCAGCATCTAGATGGCTCCCCTAAGATCCCCGTCAGAAATACCCGGACCGGAAGCTAGGTCTAGAGGAGGATCAAGGATATCAGCGGGAGGGATTGTGGCACCCTCCGCTGGAGTGGGAATTAGGATGGTCCAGCATGGTGTGGAGGAACTAGGCTGATTCATAGTCGAGGAATTATTCTCACCCGCATCATTCAATTGGGAATCAGTGGCTACTCCTAGGGTGGCATTGTCCTGTTGGCCGATTCGTGCTTTTTTCCTGGGTGTAATTTACTGAAAGTTAAAACAATGCACGAGTTAGAGAGAGACAACCTCACGTTTCACTCCATCGCATGATACAGAATAACAATGAGGGGTAGTATTCCTAAATGCCCAAGCAGCCCCCTAATTATAGATGTGGTCGACAACACACCGATAAGAAGGGGTCTACTAGACACAGCTCCGAGACATCCTAGGACACTTTAAAACTTAGGCTCTGATACCAAGTTTGTCACGCCCCAACTCTGGGGGACGCGACCGGCGCTTAACCGAATGAACCCAGTCAAGAAAGCCTGATTAGCCTTTCCTACCCGACTCATTTACTTCTCGAGATTATGTCATAACATTATTTACTGAGCTAGCAGGGAGAGATTCACAAGCATACGTTTGTGACATTTAGTCCATTTTTCCTCTTACACCAATATCAACATTTAGATCTTCCAAAACATACATACTAGTTACAATATTTAAGAGATGGGATCACAGTTACGAGTTAATCCAACAACTACCCAAAACATATACGACCCACATAAGTGTCTACGGAGCCTTTAGAAATAAGGAAGATGGACATAATCCTGCTGGCGAAAAGGCCCCGGCAATACCTTGAAATAGAACTATATATACAAAAGAGAGCAACATAGATTTAAACGCGGCCCCGGAAGGAAATGGGGCTCACTAGAACTGCTGTAAGGAGGAGGAGAGGGCACCACTATCGACGCTTGGCGCTACCAGCTACAGAGCCACCTACATCCATAAGACGATGTAGCGCCCCCGGCAAAAGAGACGTTAGTACCATTGAATAGTACTAGTATGTATGAACAAACTCTACTCTAGATATAATAAACATCAAACATGTAGTAACACAATTAGAGACCTCATATAACAATTCACAGAAATAGGGGAAATACAAATAAGAGTCACTGTGTTTTCTTATCCCGTTTTGCCATCTTTTGGTTAAAATATTTTAAAGCCAAGTGACTTTACTTTTAATATACCACTGTGTCCTTATCACACGGAGTCCGGTCTCTACCCAACCGGCTAAGCCATCCTAAGTGAGACATTACAGCATCATAGTTTCATAATCACCACCGTGACGTTATCACACGGAGTCCGGTCTCGGCCCGACCGGCTAAGCCATCTCACTTGAAATAGTGAGACATTACCAATATCATCGTTTTGATGCGATTACCACCATGTGTACAGCATGGATTCCGATCCCGGCCCGATCGGCTAAGCTATCATCACTATGGGACATACCACATCAATTTAATCCTTTAGTTCACATCCTTTCTCATCATTTATTATACAGCTCTTGGCACTTGGGCATATTTAACCCTTTTATGTTACACTTCTCTCTTCAACCATATCATAAACTCATCTTTCACATTGACTAGAACCATCACATAAGAGGAGTCGTACATATAGAAAAACAAAGAACATGGTGATCACAATTCATACTTTTAAATAGCATAACGGTATAGTAGTAACATAGAATAGCATGAAAGCAAGAAGTTCACCACTTAACACATAGAACCCATTTACTCTTTAGAGAATTAAACAGAGGAATTCATACCGTATATTTTAGCACCAACGGTTTTATTCTATGAAGATTAGAGTTAGCCATACATACCTCAATTTGGGGTTTTCCTTAATTCCCTACCACAATTCACCGGACCTTTTAGCGCCTTCAATCTAGTTCACAAAGTGGCACAATCGAACCCAAAATATGGAATAATGATCATGGCTTGAGCTTACTTGAGCACTGTATCAAACATTAGGTGTTCATTAAGATTGCATGGTCCCCTTTTTAGTGAAAGATTACTCTAACCTATTTCCCTTTACTAGTTTAGGTTTACTTGGTTACATGCAAGTACGGTTTACATCCCCATTCCCATGAACTAACCTATCCATGGTCCATTTTAACTAAAAATCTGAAATTAGGGTTGGTGTGGTAGAAACTTACCTCTTAGAGGGAAGAAATTGGTGTCCTTCTTGATTAATTCCAAGCTTGAGTGGTGATGGAGGATCAAATTGAGGGGGGATCAAGAAGTGAGATATATGTGGATCGGGCAGCACGCCGCAGCGAGATATTGGATCGGGCTGCATGCCAAAGCGATATATCTCTTGGGTTGTAGGATCCTCTCTGGAGTTTGTACACCCCTAGTGAGCGCAGTCAACTATTATGGATCGGGCTGCACGCCGTAGCGGTTACTATTATGGATCGGGTTGCACGCCACCGCGGTTATTATATTGATTGGGATGCACGCCGCAGTGGTTGTTATATGGTACCTGTTGAGTGAGAGTACGGAGTGTAAGCATTGACTTATGAGAGTAGAGTCACGAGTGGCTGAGAGGCTTGCCCGAGAGGCTTTATTTATGAGTGACATTGTGCCCGAGGGGCTGATATTTTTATGAAACTACTGTTTTCACTCTTCTTTACACTGAGCCTCTAATGATAACGTTGAAAAAAAAATTATACGAGATTTTAAATGGAAAATTGGAGATTTTATGAAAAATTCGTAAAGTAGATTTCTGACTCGATTAAAATTATTTTCACTATTGTTTATTATATGGCTTTACATGATCTTTAAATGCTCTTCACTGCACTCAAGTCTTTAGTTATAATTGTTACTTACTGAGTTGGCGTACTCACGTTACTCCCTGCACCTTGTGTGCAGATTGAGGTGCCAGGACTGAGTGAGAGCGAATTTGTTCCCTTTAGAGCCTTTCGGAGATTGCGAGGTAGCTGCACGGCTTCCGCAACCTCGCCTTTTTCTTTACTATTTTGTCATTATGTACATTCTCAGACTTGTTTGTATTAAGAAAATAGTACATATTTGTATTTCCTTTTAGATGCTCATGACTGATGACTCCGAGTTTTGGGGCAGTGTTTAGATGTCTTACTTATCTCTACTTGCTTGAAATGCTAAAATGGTAATTTTATGAATCTTCAGTTAATATTGAATTAAATGAAAAGTTCCTTATGTTATGTGTAGTGGATTGGCTAGCCTAGTATCATGATAGGTGCCATCACGGCGTGGGTAGTTTTGGGATCATGACAAGTTGGTATTAGATCCTAGGTTACATAGGACTCACCGGTCATGAGCAGGTTTAGTAGAGTATTGCGGATCAGTACGCAGACGTCTGTACTTATCTTCGAGAGGCTGCAGAACCCTTAGGAAAAATCTCATATTCTTGAATTCTTGTCGTGCGAATCCATTTATTTAGCCAACAGCGTAACTCTTTGAATCCCTTTCATGTATTCGAATGCGCACGTGAGCGCTCGGTATCAGTTGTGCATCGACGGCTTGTGATTTCCATGGTGAGGTGTGAGATGTGATTTTAGCATGCTGATAATGGGCCACTCTTGGGGACATGAGGCTGGGTTTATTCTATGGCTTGAGTGTTGAGATTTTGATTATGTGAGACGTGCATTTGGGACTTATATGTCCGTTTGTGTCCTTATTGGTAGGGTTTTGTGACTGGATGACTATGTGGCGAGTGTGATTCGATGGTGAGAAGTGTTCAAATTATTTGATTTTGACAAAAGAATTGGCTGGAAATGTGGCAAGAACTATTGAGTGTTTGATTTCTGTCTCGAGTTGGAATATGGCTTCGAGTTGTGAGTGTATTGGAAGACCTCTCGTGTTTTTTAGTTGTGGAGTGAAGAGGATCTTTATGTTGTGTTATGAGTTCCTGGTAATGTCTTTTGGGCTGACCTATGCCCCAGTAGAGTTCATGTATTTGATTAACAATGTATTCCAGCTTTATTTATACTCCTTCTTTATTATATTCATTGGTAGCATCATGGAATACTCGCGTAGCCAGGAAGAGCATACTCAGCATTTGAGGAGGGTATTATAGAGATTGATGGAGGAGAAGCTTTATTCAAAGTTCTCCAAGTGTGAAATTTTGGCTCAGTTCAGTAGCATTCGTGGGGCACGTGGTGTCTAATGAGGGTATTCAGGTGGTCAGACGAGTGTGGAGAGAGCTTCCAAAAGCTCAAGATTGCTTTGACCACAGCTCTAGTGTTAGTTCTGCCATCAGCTTCAGGTTCTTATACCGCGTATCTTGATGCCTCGAGGATAGGCATTAGTTGTGTTTTAATGCAGGAGGGTATAGTGATTGCGTAATAGCTATGATTTTTAGAAGGGTATAGAGATGATATCAGTTTGAGGCTAAGCAGGCGGGGTTATCTCCCGCGGGTTATCCTGAGGTTGTGTGATCCTTAGGTGTTTTTATAGCAATTAATCTTTTACCAATAAATGTTATATGTTGTATACCACTTTTATCACGACCCAACCAATGGGCTACGACGGGCACCCGGTACTTTAATCAACCGAGTACCAACATAACATATCTTTCTTATCGTACTATCATGGGTAAATGTACCAAAAGGGTCATCATGATATAACCGAAATAAAACATAAGGAAATGCTAGTCTTAGGAGTACCTAACATCATATAGAAACTTATACATGTGACAAGCCTCTAAGAGTACATAAACATCATAAAGGTCGGGACAGGGCCCCGACATACCACTCAATGCATGTCTAAATCATACTGACCCAATGAGCAACTCCGGAGCAAATGGAGTGCACCAACATCTTCTACTGAGATGATATCCTACTTGGAGGACTCTTAACCTGTCTATCGGGACCTGTGGGCATGAAACGCAGCGTCCCCCAGCAAAAGGTATGTCAGTACGAATAAAGTACTGAGTATGTAAGGTAGGAAAGCATAAATATGAACAATAATGTAAGAGAGGTAGAGAAGATACAGCATGTAATATCTGAGTGCCTCTGAGGGCAACTGACATGAAATGCATGATACATAAACATATACACATACTTTTAAAACCATACGCCTCTATGGGCATCATCATATCGTACCCGGCCTCAAAGAGGACTCGGTAAAAACGTACTCGGCCACGTGGAGCTCGGTAAAACCCAATTGATCAGTGATTGCACAATAGGTGTTGTACCCGGCCGACTATAGCGCGGCTCGGTAGAGTAAAATAGATACTATATATAATGCATGTTGGACTCATGGAATCACGCTCTTAACCTTTTGGAGTGCCGTAAGGTAGTTGCACCTTTTATTAACAATATGGATATCATACCATGAATATGAGATTCACTAGGACTCAAGGATCATACATATCGCTTGTCGAAGTTGGCACGGCTATTGCAATGGTGAATGCGAGATTGCAGATGACTTGAGATGTTAAATGGTTTGAGTTATATATGAGCTTATGAAGGATTTAGTTGAATCTCACTGTGATATGGCAGCGGTGTTAGCATACGGGCATTGTGAGTTATTGATTATTTTGATCTATGGCTTTGAGCCAAGTGGGGAAGGATGATAATGATAAGTTGGTTGCACGATTATGCGAGGTATTGGGTTCAGTTCGAGGTATACTAGTGAATCAGTTATGACCTGCAGAGGTGGAGTCTAAGAAGACTCGAGTAATGGAAATTTTTGGATACAGGTGCTAATTTACTCTATGGGTATATGGGTTTTATTGAATGACTGAGTTGTAACTGTAAATGTTGTAGTGTGTGCAGAGTAGGAATTTGCTTGGTTGCTCCGAAGTGTGGGTTACTTCCTAGTATGTTGGTGTGCAAATGGGGTCAGGTCGTTTGATCTGTTTGATCAGTTTAATTGAGATTTTTGTAGAGTGGATGACTCTCGAGAATGGTTCTGATGGATTCAAGGTTATACGTAACAATTGGGAATCTTTAAGATGTGTATTTTGCTAGAATTGAGATTTACGTTGGAGGATGTCAAGACTGGTAGCATTTCTACATTATCATGGATTCTACATATCAGTATCAGGAAAGTGAAGGTAGTGGTTTTAGATTCACAGGAAGTCTATTCAGGTTAAGTATTTTGAATGTGGTACTTTTGGGGATATTTGAGAGAGTATTCAGCGGCTTTCGAGCCTTAGACGGTACGGTCTTATGCTTGGGTCTCGTGTGGTGAGTCTAGGTTGAGAATTGCGGTATTATGGCAAGGAGAAGTATCAGCTCAAAGGTAATTCAGAAGGAACTTGGATAAATAGGATAACTTTGTAGCAGTTCGGATCGGCATAGTAAGGGATATGATTAGTTCTTTAGATGTTTATGAGGCAATGAGTTTTTACAGGTGTTTCTTAGCAATGCTCTTGTGTTTTGGTAACATGTGTAGCTTGGTTGAGTTAGAAGGATACAGTCCTGACGGTTTGGTGTTGTACAAAGGGGATTCCGATAGTTCCTGATAGATTTTACCACGGTTAGATATGTATATTTTCTACTGGCGTGAGGTGCAGGTGATGTATAGCGATTTTGCTTCTAAATGGGATCAAATGGAAAGTTCTTGGCTAGTTGGGTACGTAGTTTCTTGTGGATCGGAAGGGATCATGAGGTTCTCATATTTATCATAGGATGGCATGGCGTATGCGGTATGTTGTGTAGAGTTGAGATTTGCATATGTGAGGTCACAGTTCAGTTCTGGAAGGATGGTAAAAAATTCTTAGGCAGCAATGGCAGTTTCAGATGACTAAGTAGATGATATCACTATTTGGTGGCTTGAAGAGGGTATACATTTCAGAAAGGGCAATGTGTGGAGTTAAGGGTGCTTCATTGGTATTGTCACACTCTCTTGTTGGATCGACTGCTGATATTCAAGGTTGCTTGGTGACACGGAAGAATTATAGGGGTATCCCTCGTGGAATAATTGAGTATTAGGGATGTGTTATATATTCGAGAGGTGGAGTTGGGATCAAATATGGTAATTTGTGCGCTTCATGGACTTCTAGACTGAGAGTTCTCATAAACAAATTATTTTGTGGTTATGGACTGTAAGGATGCGAGCAAAGCTAGTCAGATGTTAGTAAATGCCATTATTCAGTCATTGTGAACCTTCGGAGAGTTATCTATATGTTGTGGGTGACCAGAGTTGATTTAGGGTTATTGGTAGGCCCAGTATGGGTGTGTGTTCTGCACCGGGTCGAAATTGTTGACTCCGAAATTCTATTGTTAAGGGATGTACCATTCGATTGTCATTGAGTTTATTCATATTCTGGAGTGATCTATGAGTTACCCTTCGGTGTTGCGAGGAGTGGTGATTATTGGTTATATGCACATATGGTGCTGATTTATTTGGGCTTTATAGCGGGATTTGAGTAAGGTAAGTAATTGGGTAATGCGGGATTGAGACGTATTAGTTATGTTCTTTCTGATTCGTGTGGCACGGTATCGTCCGATTCCCCCATGGTTACGGCAATGCACTTGGAGTACTTGATGTCGAATTGCGCATGGTTATTGATTTTGATAAAGGTGGCTTGAACTATTTCATGTGGACTATCATTTGGATGGGATCACGCATTGTAGCGGAGTTATGTGGAGGTATGATCCTTGGTGTCAGATTCGTGTGTTTTGATTTTACGATGTGTGCCAGGCTCTTAGCATGGTGTTGTGATGTTAATTGTTAATGGCAGGATAGTCCTCTCGTGTGAATCTTTTCTATGATTTGAGTTCGTGGGATGTTTCTATTGAGTGCACGAGTTGCACAAGTTATGGCTTAGGATTGTATTGATGTGTCATGTCATCAGAATGGTTGTGTTGGATGACAAGAGGTCATTGGGCCTAGAATGAATACTACCAGAGTTGACTACAGCGTGGTTGGAAGGATGATATCGGAAGTTGGCTTAGAAATCTCCTATAGTTCCTGTCGGAGAAAGGAGGAGCTCCATGACTGGCTGATCGGATGAATGGTTGTTAGTTTCTACGTGTTTCTTTCATCATCGGCAGTATATGAAAATGTTAGAGCAAGGCATTGCTTGATAAGAGGTTATGTACCATTATTGGGTTGTTTTGAGCAGCTATTGTGACTAGGAGTTATCACTATGAGTGTTTGAGTCAAGCGGTATGATGTTCCCAATGTCAATGCCACACAAGAGGAGGGGTGATTTGTGTGGTGTCCAATTTTCGCGTGCAGCAGTTATAGAAGGACCAGGTTCTTCTATGTGTTCCAACTCCTACAGTTTGCGGAATAATAAATGCATAATTTAAAGAACACAGCAATTTAACATGGAAAACACCTGGCTCAAAAGGTGAAAAAGCCACGACCTACTTCCCAGTATGATTTTCCCAAACTCTTCACTAAATCAATGAGCCAAACAGCATTTACAAAATAAACTCTTTTGTAAACCTAAGGACTAACTCTAATCCCCTTGTGGCAAACTAGCCTCTAGCTATTTACGACAAGTTTTAAGTTAACTCTAACTTGAACACTCAGTACCTATTACAATTGCTTCTAGATAAAGCTGAAAAGTACAATTTGAAATCACCTACTACAAATAAACTAAACTAAAAGACCACAGATGGAACTGGTTCTTCTAGCTGGTTCAAGTAGCTTCAGAATCGCACACTCAATTCTCACACGAACTGCTTGCAAAATTGCTTTGATAATTTTGCTCTTAATTCTTGTTTTGCTTCTATATTTGTGCGTGCCTGTACAATAAGAACACTGAACAATATATAGGATTTAGTAGACAAAGAGATACACTAGAATTCGGATGCTACTCTTCCTTGGTGGAAGAGTTCTAGTTGATCTCAACTCCCTAAATCCTCCCTTATCTTGATTCTATTCTTAATGAATAAAGAGTCCATCTCCTTATCAGTTTGCAACCTTTTAGATCAGGAGATATCTCTTTAGATCAAAGATTTCATTTATCTCCTGCTTGTGCACCTCACGTGCCCTTAACTCTGCATGTGTCTATGTCTCTAGTGATGGACCTGGTTCAACTCAGAGTTCCTTTGTCAATCTTAAAACCATTTAGCTTCTTGATCCAACACGGTATATTATGTGATTACATCTTGGGTTACGTATATGGCTTGATACAGCGTGTTCAGACTTATTCAGTTTATAGTTGTGGAATTTTGATCTTGTAAATAATTTCAGAAGTGGAAATTTGGTTCTAAGGTTTATGGGTCATGCTGGATTTCGAAATTTCAACTGTGTTATGCTATTGGACCTATATGGGATAGAGTGACGTGGGATCACCCACTAGTATGTGCATGGTAGGTTACACGGCAATTTTGGTGGTTTTTGGAACAACTCTGGGCACGTTCGAGGACGAACATATGTTTAAGTGGGAGAGAATGTAACGACCCAATCGGTCGTTCTGAGAGTTTAGCCCCGTTTCCCCTATTTCTGCTTTATTATGTGTTGTTCATCTCTTTTATGTTGTATTGGGATGGTTGGCTTGGGTTCGGAGTGATTGTGGAGAGAAATGAGACACTTAGTCTTTTAAGTTGGCTTAATAGTTGGAAAATTCAACCGGGAGTTGACTTATAGGTAAACGACCTAGGAATGTGGATTTTATGGCTCGGATATATTCATTAGGTGATTTGAGACTTAGGAGTGTGTTCAGAATATTATTTTGAGGTCCGGAGTAGAATTTAAGCTTGAATTGGTGAAATTGGGTTTTTGGCAATTTTCGGTCAGCAATGGAAATCTAGTTATCGACGTCGGAATGGAGTTGCGGAAGTTGAAACAGGTTCGTAGTGTCATTTTGTATGTGTGTTCAAATTTTCAAGTCATTCGGGCGAGGTTTGATAGGTTTCGGCATCGAAAATAGAAGTTGGAAGCTCTTAGTTTTATTAAGCTTGAATTCGTGTATAATTTGGTGTTTTGATGTTGTTTTGAGTGTTTCGAAGGTTCGACTAAGTTCGTATGAAGTTTTGGGACTTGATGGTATGTTTAGTTGAAGTCTCGGGGGCCTCGAGTGAGTTTTGGATTGTTAACGGATCATTTTTGGATGTTGGTTGATGGCTGATATCTGCTGGTGTGAGTTTTCTGGTTTTCTTGCTGCATCTGTCAAAAATCGACCCCGGGGGTAGTTCGACCTTGAAGGTACTCGGGGGTAGTTCTACCTCGGTGGTACTCGGGGGTACTCAGGGGTAGTTCGACCTCGGGGTGATTCATAATCGCTTGCAGGATCGAGGTCAAATCGAGGGTAGGCCGAGGGCATCCTAGATGGAATTTAATTATAAATAAGGGGACTTCATCCCATTTTCCATTTTTGACGAGTTGGAGCTTGGGTAGAGGCGATTCTTGGGAGATATTTCAAGGAAAGCATGGGGGTAAATGATTCTTACTTGGTTTTGGCTAAATCCCATGATTTTTGTCTTTAATTTTATCATCTAATTTGTGACTTGGGGTGAAAATTTTGAGAAAAAGAGGAAGTGTTCTTGAGGTGGATTTTTGAGGTTTTGAACGAGATTTTGTTGTCGGATTTAAGCAAATTTTGTATGCACGAATTCGTGAGAGTGTAAGGATTCTAATTTTGTGATTTTTATTGGAATTCGAGACGTGGTCCCGGGGGTCGGGTTTGGCCAATTTCGGGATTTTCGGTTAAATTTGATAACTTTCGAGTGGGCTTTGTTCCTTTAGCATATATTGATGATATTAATATGGTTTTGGTTAGATTCGGAGCAATCGGAGGCCGAGTCGAGAGGCAAAGGCATCGCGGATTAGTATTTTGACCGATTTGAGGTAAGTAACGATTGTAAATCTAGACTCGAGGGTATGAAATCCCGGTATTTCTTATTGTTTTGATAAATGAGGTGACGCACATGCTAGGTGACGAGCGTGTGGGCATGCACCGGTAGGGATTGTGACTTGGTCTGTCCTGTAGCGACTATTAAGCCGCGTATTTGATTTGAAATCATATGATATCTCGTATTTTAGAGATTGATACTATATTTTGGGTTGTACGCCATGTTTGGGGCCTTGTGTCGGCCTGTTTGGACCCTCAGGGGTATTTTACTACTATTCTCACACTGTTTTGATAGAAAATATAATCTCAGTCATGATTTATACCTGTTCATTGTTTATTCCTGTTTATCACTCTATTTTTAATTAATGAAAGATATTTTGGGCTCAGTCCCCGTGATTTGTGATGAGTTGCGCGAGGCTTGTGAGGATGATGACTGAGTAAGGCCGAGAGCTGGATTGTGAGGATAGTGATGGATCGGGCTGCACGTCGCAGCATTATATATATATATATATATATATATATATATGGATCAGGTTGCACGCCGCAGCGAGATATATGTGGATCGGGTTGCACGCCGCAGCGACATATATTTTGATCGGGTTGCACGCCGCAATGAGATATATGTGTATCGGGTTGCACGCCACAACGAGAGGATCGGGCTACACGTCGCAGCGATATAGAGCTTGGGCTGTTGGAGCCCCTCCGGAGTCTGTACACCCCCAGTGAGTGCAGTCGACTATTATGGATCGGGCTGCATGCTGCAGCGGTTACTATTATGGATCAGGTTGCACGCCACAACGGTTATTATATGGATCGGGTTGCGCTCCGCAGCGGTTGTTATATGGTACCTGTTGAGTGAGAGTGCGGAGTGTGAGCATTGACTTATGAGAGTAGAGTCACGAGTGACTGAGAGGCTTGCCCGAGAGGCTTTATTTGTGAGTGACAATGTGCCCGAGGGGCTGATATTTTTATGAAACTACTGTTTTCACTCTTCTTTACACTGAGCCTCTAATGAAACCGTTGAACAAATGTTTTATACGAGATTTTAAATGGAAAACTGGAGATTTTATGAAAAATTCAGAATGTAGATTTCTGACTCGATTAACATTATTTTCACTGTTGCTTATTATATGGCTTAACATGATCTTTAAATGCTCGTCACTGCACTCAAGTATTTAGTTATAATTGTTACTTACTGAATTGGCGTACTCACGTTACTCCTTGCATCTTGTGTGCAGCTTCAGGTGCCAGGACTGAGTGAGAGCCGATTTGTTCCCTTTGGAACCTTTCGGAGATTGCGAGATAGCTGCACGTCGTCCGCAGCCTCACCTTTCTCTTTCGTATTTCGTCATTATGTACATTCTCAGACTTGTTTGTATTAAGGTAACAGTACATATTTGTATTTCCTTTTAGATGATCATGACTAATGACTCCGTGTTTTGGGGCTGTGTTTAGATGTCTTACTTATCTCTATTGCTTGAAATGCTAAAAATGGTAATTTTATGAATCGTCGGTTAATATTGTATTAAATGATAAGTTCCTTATGTTATGTGTAGTGGATTGGCTAGCCTAGTATCACGATAGGTGCCATCACGGCCTGGGTAGTTTTGGCGTCGTGACATTGTTAGAATGCATCTTGAAGCAATTTGCTTTATTCGTTGATGTATTACACACGAGATTTATTATTTTTTGAAGATTATTGTGCATCAGAATTATTCTTTTGTTATCTTCTAGTTAATTAACTGCTTGAGATCTTTATACTTGAATGTGATTAATGGATATATAAGAAAATACAAATTGTTGATTATAAAAGCATAGCTTGTATAAATTTAAAAAAGTGATTTATAGCTTTGTCAAAATTGCACACCTCAAAAGTGTGTCGGGAGGGATTGGAAAATTAGTGGCCTATATTTTATAACAACAAAAGACACGCTTCACAAGTGTTGTTTTAGGAGCTACACTTAAAATGTGTGGTCTAAAGAGTAACAAAAAAAAGAATAACAGTACTCCCTCCATTTCAAAAGATGAGGTAGTTTGACTCGGTACGGAGTTTAAAAAGAAGAAGACTTTTAAAATTTGTAATTTTAAAAGCTTAAAGGGTACAAGTTTTCCATGATAGATGTATGGTTATAAAAGTGTCTCATTAAGGGTAAAATGGGTAAAATAACGAGTTTAAAATTGAAGTATTTTCAAATTTAAAAATATGTCATTTATTTTAGAACGGACCAAAAAAGAAAGTACCTTATTTAATTTGAAACGGGTAGAGTACTTTTTATATGTTACACACACATCTAATTTAAGATCATAAATTTGAAAATCATTTATATTTTAAAACTTTGTACCATCTAAGTATGATACAAAAATTGAAACAGATGAAATAATGGTATGGGGGTTTGTCTTAATGCTCGCCATCGCTATAACGATAATGCAACTATGGTTTGCAATGGCCACATCATCAATGATACACCTATTATAACGGTGAACCATCATTTATTTACATTGATTAATATTGGCGCATGGATCTCTTTGATCTGTTGCAATGTCACTAGATGCAACTTTTAATTGTCAAACTAAACGAACAGAAGTGTTTTAATAACATATTATATAACCATTATTTAAGTTATATAATATGATTATGCAACAGTTTAGTGAGACTACACAACGTCTAGTAGGCCTATTGCAACCATTTAGATAAGCTATTGCAACGGTTTTTATTGCATAATCTAACAATTGTTAGTATTGAGCCACGGTGATGAATTAGTTAATATGGAAGACAGAAGGACCAAAGTGTATATATTAAAAGTTAGTAACTGACTTAAGTTAGTTGTTGGTATTAACAGTAGTGGTTAGTCTTCATTTGGTAAGAGACATCATTTTCTAATCTCCAGCAATGAAGGAGAATTTCTTTCTCTGCAAGCTTTCTTCTTAGTCTCTTCATTTCCTTAATTCATACCTAGTAGAAAGTTAATATGGTATCAGGACCATCGATTTAACAGCGTATGTTGTTGATTCTCGTCGGTTGACTTTGTGTTTACTCTTTTGATTTTCGATTTTGAATCCAATTACATATTGTTATCGATTCAGATCTGAGATGGTGATTGAGGATGGAACGAGTGGTGAAACAGTGTTAACTCACACACACTCGTTGTATTTGCGACCATCCGATACGCCAGGGTAGCATTTGATCGAATTCATATTGATAGGGACTGAAAATTACAATCTTTGGTCTCGGTCTATGAGAATTGGACTTTTTACGAAGAATAAGATTAGGTTTATAGAAGGAACTTGTAATAAGGAAGACTTTAAGAAGGAGATACATGATCAGTGGGAGAGATGCAATGTGTTTTTATTATCATGAATAATGAATGGTGTGACGAAGGAACCCTATAGCAGTATTGTATGCATAATCTGCGCATAATGTGTGGAAGGATTTCAAGGAGCGATTCGGCAAAAGAAACATTTCATGAGTTTACAATCTGCATTAGGGGATTATAACACTAAAGCAAGGTTTAGCACGTGTAGCCACTTACTACTCAAAGCTGAAGGATCTATGGGGCGCATATGATGCCATGATTCCCACTCCTTCATGTTCATGTCCTGAATCGAAAGTTATCCTAAAACACATTCAGCAGCAGCGCTTGGTGCAATTTTTGAGTGGTTTTAATGAGTCATTCTCACATGCAAAAGGACAAATAATGTTGATGAATCCAACTCCGACCATCAATGAAGCTTATGCAATGGCGGTGCAGGATGAAAGTCAAAGAACCAGAGATGTTGGACCTAGTGCTTCGGAGATAGGAGCTCAAGCAATGGCTTACAACGCAGGACATGGAGTCAATGACATGGTCCATAACAACGGACAAGGATTCATTGGAGGTTACAAGCCAAAGAGTCAATTATTTTGTGATTACTGTAGAATGAAGGTCAAACTAGACCATATTTTTGCTACCTCATCCATGAAATTTTATTTTCGTCTTGCATCTAATGTTGCTGAACACGCTTAAAAATATGAAGCTTAAAAATATGAAGGGAGATTTTTGCTTGTGATTCTTGGAGAGAAAGAATTCTTATTTATTTAGGTTTTCAATTTTTATATGTGCTTGACTAGATTTGATAAGCCTATGATTAATGGCTAGAGGTTGGTAAGTTAGGATTTATTTGGAACATTTGCGTAAGATTCCCTAAAAGTTCAAGAAATATATTTGTTTTATCTATCTCGATTTCTTTTCTTTCATTTCAACTTATTTTTTAGTTAATGTGATGAGGTGCTATTATATCCAATTGTTTTACTATAGAGAATACCATTATTGCAATTATTTCAAATAGTCTTGGTATACTATAGAGTATACTATCATTACTGGTATTCCCCATATTGTTGGTATGCCACTATTCTTGGTATACTCTATAGAATACCACGATTATTGATATTCATAGGGGTCTTGGTATACTCCAAAGTATATCACGATTACTTGTATTACCAGGGGTCTTAGTATACTCTGTAGTATACCATGTTTATTGATATTGCTAGGGGTCTTGGTATATTATGGAGCATACCATTATTCCCAATATTTGTATACTATAAAGTATACTACAATTACTAGTATTCTCATTAGTGTTAGTATACCATCGTTAGTGGTATTCCCCATAATGCTGGTATACTACTACTCTTGGTATACTAAAGAGTATACCATGATTATTGGTGTTCCAATTAGAGTTAGTATACTATAGAGTATTTCATGGTTACAGGTATTCCATCAGAGTATACTATGGTTACAGGTATTTCCATCAGAGTATACCATATTTAGTGGTACTCCCTTATAATGTTGGTATACCACTATTCTAAATATACCAAGAATATTATGAATATCATTTTAACATATCAGTAATCACAATATACCATAATTAAACGATAATTATGATATACTACACAATATACCAGGAATATTGTGAACAGCATGTAATATAATAGTAATCACACAATACCATGATTCAACTGTAATTAATGTATATCGTGATTTAACAGTAATTATGGTATACCAATATGTAGTATACAAAGAGTATGAGAATATCATTTAGCATACTTAGATAAAGTATACCATCATTCAACTGTAATCATCAGTAGCGTCTGCAGGATTTTTTCGTACGCGGTAATCACAATATACTATGATTCAACAGTAATCATGGTATACCAATATGTCTATACTAAGAATATTAAGAATACCATTTAATATATCAGTATTCAATGTATACTATCATTCAACATTAGTCATGGTATACCAGTATATCAATAATATTGAGAATACCTTTGTGATGATGTGGCAGATTATCTAGATTTTTAAGCCTTTAATCAGTGTTTTAAAGCCTCCAATACCTCATTTTATTCTTCTTCGATTTGTGTGCACAGTTCGAGTATTTTTCGAAAAGCTTTGCTGTAAAAAATTGATAAAATATGAGATTTTGCCTTTAAAATCTATTTGAGTTGACTTTGGTCAACGCTTTGAGCAAACGGACCTGGATCCATATTTTAATGATCCCAGTGGGTCCGTATCATGATGTGAAACTTGGACGTATGTACGGAATTGGATTCTGAGGTCTCTGGCTCGAGTTTTCGTATTTTGTTGAAAATTTGAAGTTTAAAAGCTTAATGACTTAGAAGGTTTGACCCATGTTTGACTTTTTTGATACTGGGTCCGTATTTTGGTTCCGGAACCCGATATAGGTACATTACTAAATTCATGACTTATATATCAAATTTGGTGAGAAACAGAGTTGGTTTGACGTGATTTGGATGTCCGGTTGTTAAAATAGAAGTTCTAAAGTTTCTTGAAAATTTCATTTGATTTGGTGTTGAATTCATAGTTCTAGGTGTTATTTTGGCGACATGACCGTGCGAGCAAGTTCGCATGATATTTTTGGACTAGCGTGCATGTTTGGTTTGGAGCCCCGACGGCTCGGGTGAATTTTGGATACGCTACAGAGTAATTTTTGGACTTAGGAAAGTACTGGTGTGCTTCAGTTCTGGTGCAGGCCTCAGACCTCACAATTGCGAGGTCAGTCTTCGCATTTGCGGTCTCTGTCAGGTTCGCATTTGCGAACTACTTCCTCGCAGTTGCGAAGAGTAGCTGGGCACCACATGGTTCGCATTTACGACCAAGCCTTCGCATTTGCAGGGTGGCCGAACAATCATCGCAATTGCGATGATAGCAGAAAATTTGGGACTTCGCATTTGCGAAGAGAGGCTCACATTTGCGGGGTTCGCAATTGCGAACCCCAGGTCGCAGTTGCGAGATCTGCGACATATCAAGTTTGAGTTAGACGGGATTTTCTCTCATTCTTCAAATTTTCAAAACAAGAAAACTGTAGAGGCAATTTTTCCAAGAGCCCTTCTTCCCCAATTCATTGGTAAGTGATTCTAACGTATCTTCTTTCAAACTTTCATTACATTTCATAAGATTTCAACCTAAAATTTAGTATTTTCATTGTGGAAATTGGGGGTTTGGGTAGAATTAGGAATTTTTGTAAAATTAGAATTTAGACCTCAAATTGAGATCGAATTTCGAAACAAATCACATAACCGGGCTCGGGAGCGAATGGGTAATCGGGTTTTGGTCCGAATTTTAGGTTTGGACCAAGCGGGCCCGGGAGTTGACTTTTTCAATAATGACCTAAATTGAACCGTTTTCATTCGTGAGTAGTTCTTAAGGCTTATTTTGAATTGTTTAGTTGATGATTTGCTAGATTTGGTTGGTTCAGAGGCTTGTCCGAAAAGCAAAGTCGTGGTTGAGCTTTGCGTTGGTCATTGGAGCGAGGTAAGTGTCGTGGTTAACCTTGACTTAAGGGAGTAGTACTTGTTTGCCTATATGCCACATGTTTAGAGGTTGGGTACAACGTATATGTGAGGTGATGAGTACTTATGCGTTGTTTTTAGGGTCAAAGCATGTGGGTGGGACTTGTTTTTTGTAGTTTATTTCTTTCTTTGATCATGACATACATGCTTAGACTAGTTGGTTACTAAATTGATCGCTCTTTTCACATTTATGAGCTATTTGAGATAATTGAGTATTGTTTTCCGAAGTTGAGGTTGATATTGTGGAAACATTATTGATGTGAGGCATGTTCTTGCTTATTCTGTCCCCCTTTTGTTTATATTCTTTGTTATATGGTAAGGGAGAGTGTTAATGCACAGAGGGTGATGTCGTTCCATATGAGAGTGTTAAAGCACGAAGGGTGATGTCGTCTCGTATCTATTGATTTATGATGAGGTTGAGAGTAAAAGCACAAAGGGTGATAACGTGCAGTATTTTTCATTATGTTTATTCATTTTTCTGGTAAAGGCATATTAACAGTTTCTTGTTATCATTCCCTGTAGTATTTATCGTATCTTGTACCCCCTTTCGCATGTCCCCTACCAAAATCACATGTTTAACTTTTATTTGTTATTGTGGTGTACGTATATTGTTATTTGCACAGGTTTACTTAACATGGGTGTCTTGCCATAGCCTCTTCACTACCTTAACGAGGTTAGGCTTGACACTTATGTAGTACATTGGGTCGGTTGTACGCATACTACACTCTGCACTTCTTGTGCAGATTTTGGTACTAGTCATAGTTGTCCGTGAGGTGTTTCAGCTCGGATTTGCTTTTGGAGACTCAAGGTAGTTTTTCTAGCGTCCGCAGACCTTGAAGTACCCTTCCATTTCCCTTAGTTTACTGTCTTTTCGTTCATGACAGTTATATTTATTTCAAACCATGTTTGTAGAGACTCTTAAACCTCGTGAATTGTAACTCCAGATCCGGGTTGTACTTAGATATTAATGATGTTTATGTTATTCTGCACTCAGTATTAATTTTAGTTCGCCATAAGTGTTTTTACTTATTTAAATTGTTTAAAATTGCTTTAAAGATCTTTTAACGTTGGCTTGCCTAGCAAGTGAAATGTTAGGCGCCATCGCGGTCTCGATGGTGGGAATTCCGGGTCGTGACAAGTTGGTATCAGAGCACTAGGTTGCCTAGGTCTCACAAGTCACGAGCAGTCTTAGTAGAGTCTGGTGGATTGGTACGGAGACATTTGTCCTTATCTTTCAAAGGCTATGAAGTTTAGGAACAAATTTCACTTCTATTCTTCTCTGTCGTGGATTTTATTCTATCATTGCTGATTGAACTCTTCTATTCTTGTCCTCCCGCAGATGGAGAGAACACGTGTTACGTCTTCATCTGGACAACAATCGTAGTCCCCAGTGGTAGCTCCTACGAGGGGCAGAGGTCGAGGCCAAGGTCGCGCTAGAGGCCGAGGCAAAAGTAGAGCTCAGCCTAGAGCTCGAGCAGCAGCACCAGTAGTGGAGCCTCAGGTGGATTTTGATGAGGAGGTTCCATCTCAGGCTATACCTATTGGAACAGCTCAGGTCTCGTTCAACGCCACCCTAGTTCTTCAGGACTCTCTAGTTCAGCTCGTGGGCCTTATGGAAAGTGTGGCCCAGGTCGGTACATTTCCTATGGCACCAGCCATCTCTCAGGCTGGGGGAGGCACACAGACTCTCGCTACTCACCCTCCGGAGCAGTTGGCTCCCCAGTATCAGACTCCAACAGCCCCGCCAGTTGGGGTAATTCAGTCAGTTGTTGCAGCACAAGCCGGTGATGGACCCGTCATGTCTTCTGAGGCTTTCTGGAGATTGGACAAGTTTACTAAACTCTTTCCATTTCAATTCAGTAATGCACCTTTAAAGGACCCACAGGACTATCTTGCCAGCTTCCATGAGGTGCTACGGAACATGGGTATAGTTGAGACAAATGGGGTCGATTTTGATGTATTTCAGATGATGGCTTCCGCCAAGAAGTTGTGAAGGGACTACGTGTTGACCAGACCAGCTGAGTCGCCTGCTCTTACTTGGGACCAGTTCTCTCAGTCCTTCCTAGAGAAGTTCCTCCCTATCACATTGAGAGAGGATTACCGTCGGCAGTTCGAGCGTCTCCATCAGGGCAGTATGACTGCTACTTAGTTTGAGACCCATTTTCTGGATCTAGCCTGTCATGCTCTTCTTTTGCTTCCTACTGAGAGGGAGAGGGTGAGGAGATTATAGATGGACTCTCTCACCATATCAGGCTTCAGTTGGACAAGGAGACTAGGGGTGAGATATCTTTTCAGGCGGCTGCCAATGTCGCCAGGCGGATCGAGGTGGTTCTTACACAAGAGAGAGGGCAGGGGTCCGATAAGAGGCCTCTTCATTTCGGTGAGTTCAGTGGCGCCTCGTCTGGAGGCAGGGGTACTTTTGCTAGAGGTCATCCTCCCAGGCCGTTTCATTCAGCACTCCAGGCATCTCATAGTGCTTCAGGTGATCACACCCCTCATATGTCTCATCCCAATCAGCTAGCCTACAGTGCACCACCAGATCCTATTAGTGCACCTCCACTCCAGAGTTTTCAGGGTGGTTACTCAGGTCGATAGGGTCAGTTTCAGGGTCAGCCACTACAGCAGTCTAGGTCCTGTTATCCTTGTGCTGAAACGAGGCACATTGCGAAAAATTTCCCTTGGACATCGGGCAACTCACAGTAGCAGGGTTCTCGTGCCATGGTTCTAACAACGGTTGCTACACCGCCTGCTCAGCCAGCCAGAGGTAGGGGTCAGGCAGCCGGAGGTAGAGGTTATATCGTTAGAGGTGGAGGTCAGGTCGTTAGAGGTGGAGGCCAGCCAGTTAGAGGTCGTCCCAGGGACGTGGTTCAGAGTGGTGGGGTCCAGCCCTGATGTTATGCTTTCCCAGGTAGTCTTGAGGTTGAGTCATATGACGTTGTTATCACGGGTATTGTTTCAGTTTGCCATAGGGATTCTTCAGTTATATTTGATCCGGGCTCTACTTATTCCTACGTGTCATCCTATTTTTTTCGTATCTGGTTGTGCCTCGTTATTCTTTGAGTGCTCATGTGTATGTGTCCACACCTGTGGGAGATTCTATTCTTGTAGATTGTGTCTATCATTCGTGTGTGGTTACTATTGGGAGTCTCAATACTAGCGTAGATCTCCCACTTATCGATATGGTAGATTTTGATGTCATCTTGGGTATGGATTGGTTGTCACCTGATCATGCTATATTGGATTGTCATGCCAAGACGGTGACCTTAGTCTTTATAGGGTTTCCTCGATTAGAGTAGAGGGGGACTTCTAGCCATTCTACCAACAGGGTTATCTCTTATGTGAAGGCTCGTCATATGGTCGAGAAGGGGTGTCTAGCTTATTTGGCTTATGTCCCTAAGACATCTTTTCGGACTCAGTATGGGCATTATGAGTTTCTAGTGATGTCCTTTGGGTTGACGAATGCCCCAGCAGCATTTATGGATTTGATGAACCGGGTGTTCAAGCCCTATCTGGATTCCTTTGTGTATGTGTTTATTGACGATATCTTGATATACTCCTGCAGTCAAGAGAAGCACGAGCAGCATCTTCATATTGTACTTTGGACTGCGAGGGATAGCCAGCTATATGCCAAGTTTTCAAAGTGTGAGTTTTGGTTGGACTCAGTCGCTTT
This sequence comes from Nicotiana undulata, assembly GCA_005239495.1. Classification (NCBI taxonomy): domain Eukaryota; kingdom Viridiplantae; phylum Streptophyta; class Magnoliopsida; order Solanales; family Solanaceae; genus Nicotiana; species Nicotiana undulata. Next base: position 41,026 of record ML244710.1, on the reverse strand, counting down.
ATTGAGCCATATAGTATCGACAGAGGGCATTCATGTGGATCATAAGAAGATTGAGGCAATTCAGAACTGGCCTAGACCTGATAAGTGGGGATTTTGACTACTTATTAGCACCTTTTAGCTTTCGTTTTAGTCTAAAAATATTTAATTGTATTCCCGAAAACTGATAAAATATGCTTAATTGCAGGAGTAATTGGAAAATGAACCACTAAGATGAAATCAAACTCAAGAAGGAGTGATCTAAACTCGAGGACAAAATCAGGCACAAAATATCAAAGTGCAGACCACAAATTTCCAATCTGCGGCAGCAGATTGTGAAGGAAAGTTTATCAGAGTCCAAGTGCAAAATGCAGTTCATACATGAAATGTGCGGCCGCAAAAGCTAAGCAAGATCAGAAGTTCAGAGTGTTCTCATTCCAAGCTAAAAGGAAGTGCGGACCGTACAATTATTGTGCGATCGCACTCAGAAATGTGCGGTCTGCAGAAGAGCCCTATGCGGCCGCACCCAGAAATATGTGGACCGCAGAATATGAGAGATGTGGTTGCGGTCCAGAATTGTGCGGCCGAAAATTCAAATACTATCAAGATTGAAGCAAAGTGTGGACCAAACATGGAATTGTGCGGCGGCAGAACCTCTGTAAGGGCATTTTTGTCCTAAAATTCTAGTTGTGTATAAATATAATAGTTTCACGAAATTAGGTCAAGTTTTGAATATTCAAAGTGTTGTAGTCGTTTTCCTTTTCTTCTATAGGAAACTTTAGCTTATTTTGGTCATTTAACATTTGGTTTATATATTTTAATCTTCCAATATGAGTTTTATCATCTTTTCTTCTTTGTTTTCTTCTACACCCGCTATGAGTTGCTAGATTTTTACTAGGGTTCTGACCCAACCCTAGTGTGTAAACCTAATGGGTGTTTCATTTATTTCTTGTTTATGGTTGGGTGTTGATTATATAGTCATGTTCTTGCCTTTAATTGAAGAACTAATGGTTGCAAACATTAATTCATATCTAATTGACTTGGTCTCTTCTTGAGAAAGAGAGATGTAGTCTAGGAAAACATGGCTAGCAAGGAATTGGGCCAATCGAGAGATTGATAAACCCAATTAAAGGGTTGAATCTAGAGATAGTACAACCTGACTTGAGCTTATTATCAACTTCTTTGTTCAATACCCATTTGAACTTGAGAAAGCCACATTGAGCAAAATCACTCTATGATCGAGAGGTATTGAGTGGGTACTTGAGTGTTGATAGCTATAATCCACCATGGCCAATAAAACAAGCTTTAAGGATTACAACTCATTAAGCGAACACCTAGGTGAAGGTAATATCCCTAGGCCTTTTTACCATTTGAAAAACAAACAAAAACAATTTGCTAGTTTTAATTCTTAGTTGTCATTCTTAGTTTAAAATATCTTTAGAAAAAAACCAACTTTTGTGGAAGTGCAATTCGAGATAATTCAAGCTCATTCACTCGAACGTATACTCCTAATTCCCATTCATATCTCCCTGTGAAAGATCGACCCTGACTCCTTGTTGGGTACTATTATTGCTCCGACCGTTTCACAATCTCAAATAGAGGTGTGGTTTGGACGAGATCAATTTTTGATGCCATTGTCGGGGAGCTAATAACGGATTTAGCTATATATTTGGTTTTGTGTGTGAATTGTCTCATTTTCCTTCCTTGTTACTAACATGTGAGTATAATAGGTACAATCATGGCAAACAACGAACTCAGGAACATAAAGTTGGGGGATGTGGACGTTGATGATGATGCAATGGATGAGGTCCCTCTTGAACCTCAAACTAATAGAAGAGGTCGACCGCCTAATGAACCTCAAGCCAACCGCCTAATGAACCTCAAGCCAATAGAATAGGCCGACCGCCTAGACCTGATAAGTAGGGATTTTGACTACTTATTAGCACCTTTTAGCTTTCGTTTTAGTCTAAAAGCGTTTAATTGTATTTCCGAAAACTGATAAAATATGCTTAATTGTAGGAGTAATTGGAAAATGAAACACTAAGATGAAATCAAACTCAAGAAGGAGTGATCTGAACTCGAGGACAAAATTAGGCACAAAAGCTCAAAGTGCATACCGCAGATTGTGAAGAAAAGTTTATCAGTGTCCAAGTGCAAAGTGCAGTCCGTACATTAAATGTGCGGCCGCAAAATCTAAGCAAGATCAGAAGTTCAGATAATTCTCGTTCCAAGCTAAAAGGAAGTGTGAATCGTACAATTATTGTGCGGTCGCACTCAGAAATGTGCGGTCTGCAGAAGAGCCTTATGCGGTCGCACCCAGAAATATGCGGACCGCGGAATATGAGAGATGTGGCTGCGGTCCAGAATTGTGCGGTCGCAAATTTAAATCCTGTCAAGATTGAAGAAAAGTGCGGACCGCACATGGAATTGTGCGGCCGCAGAACCTCCAAAAGGGCATTTTTGTCCTAAAATTCTAGCTTTGTATAAATAGAATAGTTTCACGAAATTAGGTCAAGTTTTGAATATTCAAAGTGTTGTAGTCGTTTTCCTTTGCTTCTATAGGAAACTTTAGCTTAGTTTGGTCATTTAACATTGGGTTTATATATTTTAATCTTCCAATATGAGTTTTATCACCTTTTCTTCTTTGTTTTCTTCTACACCCGATATGAGTTGCTAGATTTTTACTAGGGTTCTGACCCAACCCTAGTGTGTAAACCTATTGGGTGTTTCATTTATTTCTTGTTTATTGTTGGGTGTTGATTATATAGTCATGTTCTTGCCTTTAATTGAAGAACTAATAGTTGCAAATATTAATTCATGTCTAATTGACTTAGTCTCTTCTTGAGAAAGAGAGACGTAGTTTAGGAAAACTTTGCTAGCAAGGAATTGGGTCAATCAAGAGATTGATAAACTCAATTAAAGGGTTGAATCTAGATATAGTAAAACCTGATTTGAGCTTATTATCAACTGCTTTGTTCAATACCCATTTGAACTTGAGAAAGCCAAATTGAGCAAAATCACTCTATGACCGAGAGGTATTGAGTGGGTACTTGAGTGTTGATAGATATAATCCACCATGGCCAATAAAACAAGCTTTAAGGCTTACAACGCATTAAGCAAACACCTAGGTGAAGGTAATAGCCCTAGGCCTTTTTACTATTTTAAAAACAAACAAAAACAATTTGCTAGTTTTAATTCTTAGTTGTCATTCTTAGTTTAAAATAGCTTTAGAAACAAACCAACTATTGTGGAAGTGCAATTTGAGATAATTCAAGCTCATTCACTCGAACGTATACTCCTAATTCCCATACATAGCTCCCTGTGGAAAATCGACCCTGACCCCTTGTTGGGTACTATTATTGCTCTGACTGTTTCACAACCTCAAATAGAGGTGTGGCTTGGACGAGATCAATTTTTGATGTCATTGTCGGGGAGCTAATAACGGATTTAGCTATATATTGGTTTTGTGTGTGAATTGTCTCATTTTCCTTCCTTGTTACTAACATGTGAGTATTATAGGTACAATCATGGCAAACAACGAACTCAGGAACATAAATGTGGGGGATATGTACGTTGATGATGATGCAATGGATAAGGTCCCTCTTGAACCTCAAGCCAATAGAAGAGGCTGACCGCCTAATGAAAATGTTCCCGTTCTACCCCCACCTCCACCACGAGCGGCTCCACATAGGGTGTTATCAAATGAATGGTATGTAAGTGCTATAGTCTCACCCCGTATTAGGGCGGGCAACTTTCAAATAACCAACGTGATTCTCACTTCACTCGAGCAACGAGGGTTCTTCACCGGTGCACCGGGTCAAAATGCATATAAACATTTGAAGGGGTTCGTTGATACGTGTTGGGGAAGCAAACAAACAAATGTCTCCGAGAATTCTTTGAGGCTAAGGCTTTTTCCCTTCTCTCTATGGGGGAAAGCTTTAGATTGGTTGGAACGTTTGCCAAATCATTCCATTCGGACGTGGGATGAACTTGCGGAGTAATTCATTTCAAAGTACTTCTCTTTCGTGCACATGGCTATTCTTCGGGATGAAATTCTAGTATTCAAGCAAGAGCCTATTGAACCACTACACAAGATATGGGAAAGATATATAACAAAGGTGAATGCCTAAACAATTATATGACGGAGAACATGATTCAACAAACTTTCTATCGGGAGATCAATACTTCCAACCAATGTGTAGTGAATCAACTTGCTGGTGGGAACTTCATGACTACGCCTAATGCGGAGGCGTGTCATATTTTTGATGAGATGGCGGATACTTCATCGCCATGGCAATCTGGAGCCAATGTTCAACAAGGTGATCCAAATGTGATTCTTCTTCTTAAAGAGTTACATGACCATGGGCAAGCCATAGCCGAGTTGACAACCACCATGAACCAATTGGCAAAGGCTCAACTTCAACAAGTGCAATACCCGAGCAAGTTAATGCTATGGAGGGAGTCAATATGATGGTAAACAAGAGAAGAACAAGAAGTCCACAAGTGCAACAAAGAGTGGAAAATTTTGTGCAAGACGATAATGGGTATGATCAAAGAGATTCTTACAATGATCAAGATAAAGAGGTTCAATATGTGAACAACTTTCAAGGGCAAAGAAACAACTACCAAGGCCCTAGCCAACAACAATGGAGACCTTCAAAAAATCAAGGTAATTGGAATTCTAGCAACCAAGGTAATTGGAATGGCGGAAACAATCAAGGTAATTAGAATGGAAGAAACAACCAAGGGAATTGGAAAAATAATAACAATTAAGGCAATTGGGGAGGAAACAACCAAGGAGGGTGGAACAACAATCAAGGAAATAGGGGGTCAGGTTTTCAAAGGCCCCCGATGTACCAACAACCGAGCAACCCACCTCCTTATCCTTCTCATGGTCCTAATTCCTCCAACAACGAAATGGGTAGTATTGAAAACATGTTCAAGCAAATGATGGAGAAGAATGTTGATTCCGATGCCCAAATTGCTTGACACAATACATCAATCCGTAACTTAGAAGTGCAAATGGGTCAAATCTCTCACGCTTTGAATTCCCGTCCTAAGGGGGCACTACCAAGTGATACGGTGGTGAACCCGAAGGGTGGGAACACTACGGGAGATGCCATGGTCGTTACTACAAGAAGTGGAAAAGGTGAGAATGCACCTACCTCAAGTCAAAGGCAACTTGTGGATGATGATAAAGTGGTAGAAGAAGAGGAGATCCCGAACAATGATGTGCTAGAAAATGATGAAGTGCGGATTGATATTGATGACAAGGTGGAAGAGACTCAAGAGGACGTGAACTCGTCTAGGGATCATGTGATTGACATACCAAAACCGGTAGTTCAAAGAGTTAAGGCACCAGTTCCTAAGCCACCTCCTCTCTATCCTCAGAGGAAAAATGGCGAGAATCAGTTCAAGAAGTTCTTGATATGATCTCTATAAATGTGCCTTTGGTTGAAGCATTGGAGGAAATGCCCGGATATGCTAAGTGCATGAAAGACTTGGTGACAAAAAAGAGATCGATGAATTTCGAAACTATCAAAGTCACTTACCAAGTGAGTGCAATTGTGCATTCGATGGCTCCAAAGTTTAAAGATCCAGATGCTTTTACTATTCCTTGTACCATTAGAAGTGCTGAATTTGTAAAGGCTCTTTGTCATCTTGGGGAGAGTATCAACTTGATGCCCTATTCAGTTTTAAAGACATTAGGAACTGGGAAACCGAGACCCACATTTATGAGATTAAAAATGGCCGACCGAACAATGAAGAGACCGTTAGGGGTGACTGAAGATTTATTGGTTCGAGTCGACAAATTCATTCTCTAGACGAATTTTGTGATTCTTGATTGTGAAGTGTACTATGAAATGCCGATTTTTCTTGGTATACCTTTCCTTGCTACGGATAAGGATCTCGTCGATGTGGAAGCCGGTGAACTCACTTTTCGGGTGGGTGATGAAAAGGTGGTGTTCCATGTGTGCAAATCTATGAGGCAACCTAATAGCAATGAAGTGTGTTTGTTCGTGGACTTGGTGACCAATGTGATTATTGATGATACTAGTGCCACGACGAATGTTGATGATGACGAGATGGATGGATTCGTGGAATGTGTGAACTCATCGCAAGTAATGGGGTGGTACACTTATGAACCCCGCAAATTATCCTTGGATCTTGAAAATCGGAAGACTCCTCCAAGAAAGCCCTCAATCGAGGAGCCTCCCATTTTGGAGTTGAATCCATTGCCTCCGCATCTCAGGTATGAACTCCTTGGCCCTTGTTCTACTTTACCGTTTATTCTTTCCTCTTGCTTGACTAACGTGCAGGTAGAATCTACATTGGCAGTGCTACAAAAGAGAAAGAAAGTTATTGGATGGACATTGGCGGATATTCGGAAAATAAGCCCCGCATTTTGCGTGCACAAGATTAATTTGGAGGAAGATGCCAAACCCTCCATTAAACATCAAAGGAGCTAAATGAAGCAATGCAAGAGGTGGTCAAAAAGGAGATCATAAAGTGGTTGGATGTGGGGGTTGTCTACCACATTTTTGACAATTCGTGGACTTCTCCAGTGCAATGTGTTCCGAAGAAGGGGAGCATAATTGTGGTCACCAATGATAAAAATGAGTTGATTCCAACAAGAACGGTGATCGGGTGGAGAGTGTGCAAGGACTATCGGAAGCTAAACAAGGTCACAAGGAAAGACCATTTCCCACCTCCCTTTCTTGACCAAATGCTTGATCAATTGGAGGGACAGGCGTTCTATTGCTTTCTAGATGGGTATTCAGGCTATAATCAAATCCTTATTGCCCCGGAAGATCAAGAGAAAACAACTTTCACTTGTCTCTATGGCACTTTTTCTTTCAGGCGGATTCCATTCGGCTTATGTAACGGCAACTTTCTAACGGTGTATGATGGCGATCTTTACGGATATGGTAGAGGATTAACTTGAAGTCTTCATGGATGACTTTTTGGTAGTTTGGGATTCCATTGATGATTGCTTGGCAAATTTGGATAAGGTATTGGCAAGGTGCATGGTCGAGGAGGATATTGTCTTTGGCCACAAGATTTCGAAGAAGGGGATTGAGGTCGACAAGGCAAAAATAGAGGTGATTTCTAAACTTCCACCTCCAACATCCGTGAAGGAATGAGGAAATTCTTGGATCATGCGGGGTTCTACCGGTGTTTCATCAAGAATTTTTTGAAAGTGGTGAACCCCTTGTGTAAGCTTTTGGAGAAAGATGCTAAATTCCACTTCAATGATGATTTGATGAGAGCATTTGAATTGCTCAAGTTCAAGTTGCAAACTACTCCTCACCTCCCCAAATTGGAGCATGCCTTTTGAGCTCATGTGTGATGCTAGTGATGTGGCGATTGGAGTAATTTTGGGGCAACGTATCAACAAGATCTTTCATCCGGTCTAATATGCTAGTAAGACCATGAATGATGCCCAAGTCAATTACATTGTTACCGAAAAATAGCTCCTTGTTATTGTTTTTGCTATGGAGAAGTTTCGCCCGTACTTGATGGGCACAAAGGTGATTGTCCACACGGATCATGCGCCACTTCTGTACCTTATGAGCAAGAAATATTCAAAGGCGCGGTTGATGAGATGGGTGCTTTTATTGCAAGAGTTCGATATAGACATCCAAGACCGCAAAGGAAGTGAAAACCAAGTGGCGGACCACTTATCTCGTTTGGAGGAGGAGGGGAGGCCGCATGATGGCCTTGAAATCAATGACTCCTTCCCCGATGAGAAACTCCTAGCCATTTCAATGACTGAGATGCCATGGTTTTCTGATCTAGCAAATTATCTTATGAGAGGCATTATCCCGGATGAGTTCTCTTCAAAGCAAAGGAAGAAACTCAAACGGGATTGTCAAGACTATTATTGGGATGAACCGTACCTCTTCCGGATTTGTATTGATGGTGTGATTAGAAGATGTGTGCCGGAGGAGGAACAAGTTAAAATTCTTGGGGCTTGTCATTCTTCACCATATGGTGGTCACCATGGTGGAGCAAGAACGGTGGCCAAAGTGTTAAGTTTTGGATTCTATTGGCCTACTCTCTACAAGGATACAAGTAATCTAGTCAAGCGTTGTTATGAATGTAAAAGGGCCGGTAAAATCTCAAAGAAAAATGAAATGCCCCTCACCACCATCTTGTAGATTGATATTTTTGATGTATGGGGTATTGACTTCATGGGACCTTTTGTAAGCTCTTATGGGAACACCTACATTTTGGTAGCGGTGGATTATGTGTCAAAATGGGTTGAGGACGTTTCTCTACCCAACAACGAAGCAAGAAGTGTGGTGGCATTTTTGAAAAAGAACATCTTTATGAGGTTTTGTACTCTATGGGCTATCATAAGCGATGGGGGGTCGCATTTTTGCAACAAAGCTTTTGAAACCTTCCTTAGCAAGTATGGTGTCACTCATAAAGTCACGACTCCCTATCACCCTCAAGAAAGAAGACAAGTAGAAGTCTCCAACCGGGAGATCAAGAGTATTTTATCTATGTCAGTGAATGCTAACCAAACAGATTGGTCAATAGGTTTAATGATGCACTATGGGCTTATCGGACTACTTTCAAAACGCTTAATGGGATGTCTCTATACCGGTTGGTGTTTGGAAAATCTTGTCATCTTCCGGTGGAACTTGAGAGCAAGGCCATGTGGGCTTTGAAGAAGTTAAATCTTGATTGGGATGCAACTGCCACCTTGCGGGTTGCACATTTGAATGAACTAGATGAATTCGGGTACCATGAATACACAAGTTCGTCCTTGTACAAAGAAATAATGAAGTACATTCATGAAAAATACATCTGAAATAGGGAATTCAAGGCGGGAACTTGTTTTGTTGTTCAACTCACGGTTGAGGATGTTTTCCAAAAAGCTTAAATCCAAATTGAGTGGTCCCTTTGAAATTGTGGGTGTGACACATTTTGGTGCGTTGTACTTGAAAAAACAAAAATGATGAGGTATTCTGAGTCAATGGACACCGGGTGAAGCATTACTTGGGACAAGATGATGATGGCCACGTGGTGGCAGTGATTCATTTGAAGTGATGGTAATTGCGTCGTGTTGCGACTTAAATCAGGCGCTTCTTGGGAAGCAACCCATGTTTCTTTTTCTTTTCCTTTTTCTTTTTCTTTTTCTTCTTCTTCTTCTTTAGATAGGTCTTATTTTGTGCTAACTGGTTTTGAAGTGTGTGCGGAAATGAGTGTGCTTTCCAGGGATTGGGCTTAGAAAAATTGTCTAAGTATGGAAAAAGTGCGGACCGCACAATTTGGAATGCCACAGCAGAAGGGATCTGCGGCCGCACAATTACAAATTAAAAAATGCACACTCTCTTAAGTTTACCTGTCAAAGAAATGGCCAATGTGCGGCCGCACAAGGAAATGTGCAGTCCGCACCAAAATCTATGATCGCACACGTAATTGTGCGGACCACAGAAGGAATTCTACAGCCGCACTCATCTCTTGAACTCTTGCCCAACCCGTTAAGTATAAAAAGTATCCTTCACTTTATTGTTAGAACTTTACACTCTCTGAGAATTAAAACAAAGGCACAAATATTGCACTCAACTGAATAACTCATTTTCCTCTTAAATCGTCATCTTTGATCACTCCTTAACACCACTTCATCATTGGTATGTTCAAATCATCCTTAGAATTTTTCAATTTTCTTAATTTAGTTTATAATTTGTTTAGTGACTTTTTTAGACCAATTGTCAAATTCATAACCATGTGGACCGTAATTTGCGTTGGGTAGACTCCTATTTGATATATGGGGATGGGTATTTACTTGATCTTGTTTAATTACAACTACCATGTCAAATTTGTGTTCGAAAATTGAAACCCTAAGTTTTCTTCCCGATGAATTTTGAATTGTGTCGGTCCGCATATTTGTAGGATCGGGAACTTGGTGTAGCATGATAGTGTAGACCGCACTTGAAATTATGTGGTCCGTTGAAATTCAACCACGGCCGCAAAAAAGTGTGTGCGACCGCAGATCAAGCGATTCGTTGTCTTCAGAGAGAAGTCATTTTTCAAGTTCCAACGTGCAGTCGTACCCAAAATTGTGCGGACCGCACTTCAGATGTGCGGTCGCACTCAAAATTGTGCGGACCGTAGAATCATCATTGTTGCTGCATTTTAAAATTGTGCAGTCCGCAAAACCCCATCCGCGGTTGCTCTAAAAAATGTGTGGACCGCACTTCCCCTACCCTGCATAATGTTTTGTTCTGCAACTGTCTACTATTCTGTAGTTAAATTATAACTGAATCTTGCTACTATTTTGTGTAGAATATGGTTAGATCACGAGGTCATGGTGACACATCTAAAGGGAGAGGTGAGCCTTCCAGAGGTAGAGCCAAAAGTACTTTACCCCTCAGCCCCCAAAGAGTACTAGGAAAGAAACCCACAGCAGGACGAGGTAGACAGCCAGAACCCTCCGAATCAAGTTCATATTCCCCGTCTAGGGAAGCCTCAGAGGGCAATTCAGTGCAAGAATGACAGGTTGTACAATCACAGCCACAACTGCCTCAGGACAGATACCAACTGAGAAATGAGACCACATCTTTTGAGGGTACTTCTGAGGGGTCAAAAGGAAACAGTCAGGCTTAGGAGCCTTCATCTTCACATGCCCCAGTTCCACCAGCTACTATAGTAGATTTGGATGATATCTCGGATGATGGCCCGGGGTGATACCAGAGTTGCAGGCCTTAAGAGGTCGAAGAGGAAGGAAGTTTGGGAAGATAGGTTTGTGAGCCTGGCTGCATTCAACAGGTTCCGAGAGTTGTGGTCTCAGAGATCGCTCACTCTTGAGCGACAGTTTTTGTTGAAAGATATGGATAGATACAACCCAAATGTGTCAAGACGATTTCGGGAGAGAAAATGGTGGACATGGTTCACTCAAAGTGTGGTGGATGCAAAAGAGCACTTGGTCCACGAATTTTACACCAATGTGGCGCATATCAAGAAGGGGACCAAGGTGACGAAAGGGAGGAACTTAAAAGTGAGATTTGATTAGAGCACCTTGAATGCATATTTGGGGTTTGAGGATGTAGAGTCGGTGCAATATCTGGAGAAAATCGCACTGGGTGATGCAGCTCGTCCATGGCTAACTGAGATTTTGGCAGCTCCAGGACCACCATTATGGATCACAGCAGGGGTTCCTATTCAGTATAACATCCTCAATTTTGAAGCAAAAGGATGGCAGACCTTTGTGTGCAGTCGAATAGATCCGTTCCAGAATGAAACCAATCTCCCAATCCCGAGGGCAGTTCTAGTTGCTTCCATCATGGACGGGTACCCAATCAATGTGGGTGTCGTGATGTCGGCCAACATGTCTCTGGTCGCCAGGAAAGGTGAAATCTCCTACCTGTATCCCAACACTATCACTGAGTACCTTACAGATGTAGGTGCAGAGCCAAGGAACTTTAATACTAAACTGCGGGCGAAGAAGCCCTTTTCATGGTACTCTTTGATGGGTGATGGAAACCCAAAGAAGAAGGGTCAATCCTCTACTACTGCAGCCCAGTCTGAAGAGTCGGCCAGGGTAGCCGATGAGACAGTTGACATGCCGTCTTCTTCCGCTGATCCCTCTAATGTTGCTACAATTATGCCTCCACCTCCTTCCTCTAGTCCTTCAGCATCGGCTTTGAATGCGGTGCCCAGGCCCACTCAGCCATTATCTGCGATGTGAGTCTCTTAGACACTGGCGAGCCTCAATAACTGGATGCAGACAGCCACAACAAAGCTGACTGACATTTCTAGTGTTGTTGCAGCTCAATCATCCATTCTGGCACCCCAGATTCCTCCAATAGTGGAGGATACAATAAAGAAGCTTTTGGAGAACTAGAAGACCATCATGGACACTCTGGTGGCACATGGAGAAGTTATTGAGGAGCTTGGGAAGCAGGTAAAGAAGATGAAAAAGTCCCATCCATCCAAGAAGACAGTAGACAGACTGAAGAGAGAAGTGACAAAGATAGCACACTGCGAGGGACCTTCATTTGACATGCTGATGGGCACAGATCCAAGCACCAGCATATCCAGCCGCACTAGTAGATCCAGCATCACCTTCAGCACCAGTGGCACCAGCTGGCCAGTCTGAGGAGCCAGACCTGGCTGCCGGCACTACTGAGGCGGTGCGACAAATGTTCACCGACCCACCTACTCCTAGAGTCGAGGATGATGAGATCCAAGTGGAGGAGCTTGAGGGCGGTGATGTTGCTATGGACACATAGATGTCGAAGTCCACGTAGGGAGTCCCCGTTACTCTTACCCTTCCTTATTCTTATTTTGTTAAGCATTAGGGACAATGCTTCTTTTTATTCAGGGGGTGAAGTTTAGTTGATATCTGGATATTTGAAATTGGTTTGTAATAACTGATAAGATTTTATTTTTCTTTGTATTATGTGCATATTCTTCTCTCTCTCTCTCTCTCTTTATTGATGTATATATTTCTCTTTCCCTCTCTCTCAATTTTTATATTCATTACGTTTTTAGTAGCTTGCTTGCTAGATTCTTTATTTTGTTTCCTTAGTAGTCAATGTGATGACCGAAGGGGCCATTTTATGAACTAAGACTCCATTCTAGGCTTGAATTGGCGAAAGTTAGAAATTTGGCGATTTTGGTCGACGGTGGAAAATTAGCTATCGGGGTCGAAATGGAAATCTGGAAATTAGAGTAGGTTCGTAGTGTCATTTGTGATATGTGTGAAAAATTTGAGGTTATTCGGACGTGGATTGGTAGGTTTCGACGTTGTTAGCGAATTTTGGAAGTTTAGAAGTTCTTAGGCTTGAATCCGAGGTTAATTTGGTATTTTGGTGTTGTCTTGAGTGTTCTGGAGGTTCGGCTAAGTTTGAGTAGGGATATATGACTTGTTTGAATTATTGGTTGAGTTCTCGAGGGTCTTGAGTGAGTTTCGGATAGGTTTGGGTTGTGTTGTGCTTTTTTCTTATGTTTCGACGTCGTTTCTTCAAGCATAAATGATATTATATTGAACAAATAAGCTTTGGTTTCTGTTTTGATTAAATTATTAGACCTGTATCGTCATTAGACCCGTAGCAAAAAGAATCATCGAATTTGGAAATCATATGAGGATTTCATGGTCATTTTACTAAGGTTGCCAGATTTTTCAGATTAATTACGAAATTGTCACTGACTGGGGTATTTAAAAATCTACACTATTTGCAAATATTAAAGCCTACATATCTCCTTCATTATAGGGTCAAATTGAGTGATTCAAAAGCCTAACTTGATTAGAATTTCACAAGGAATCTATTGGAGGCATAAAAATGAGTTTCGGAATTGTTTGACATGAGAAACGAGGCAGAATAGCTAGCAAAAATATATATAAAATAAGGGTTTGTTCATTCGGTCATATTTTGAGTTGGGGAGCTCGGATTTGAGCGATTTTGAAGGCGATTTTCACCATAGGGATTCGGGCAAGTGTTATTTACTCTTTTTTGGTTATGTTTCATGAATCCATCTTCGTTTATGGGATTTGATTGATGATTTTAAAGTGAAATTGAGGGAGTTAGGGCTTGAGTTTTGGAGAGTTTTAGGTAGGGATTTGAGGGAACAAACGGAGTCCGATTTTGATAAATTTTATATGGTTAGACTCGGGAGAGGATGAGGGTTTTGATTATTCCCTTTTTTGACTGATTTTGAGATGAGGTCCCGGGGGTTGGATTTTGACCAATTTTGAATTTTTGGCATATTTTGTAGTTTTTACTGTGGAATTCAATTCGTTAGCCTATGTTGATGGTATTAATCTGATTATGATTAGATTCGAGTGTGTTAGAGAAAGATTCTAAAGGAAAAGTTGTAATTGAGCAGTGAGTGGCATGCGAATTTGAGGTAAGTGCTTGGATTAACCTTGACTTGAGGGAATAGGAATCCCCAACTAAATTGTTATGTAAAATTTCATGTGTTGTGTATAGGTTAGGTGACGAGTATCTATGCACCACCAAATTGTCTGCTTACATGATCCCTTCCCCATTTCCAATTTAATTGCTTCATATAATTTAATTGCTCCATGTTCGTTGTTGTTTCCATAATTACTTGGCTTGTTATATTGTTGTAAGTCTTGTTGCAATCATTTTGGGAAAGTATTAGTTGTTTTCCTTGGTTTCATTGTGGTACATAAAGACTGAGTGGAGTGATATTGTTTTACGAGATGTAAGTGTGTGTATGTGTGTGTATATATATATATATATATATATATATATATTCCTGTTGGTTTCATTTTGGGATATTAATTATGAAGTTTGTGAGAACTACTGTTTATTGTTTATGACTGTTGAGACAAAAGTATTGTGAAAGGTTTGGCCTGAATTGTGAAAGTTTTTGATAATTAAATAAATGATAGTGATAAGGGTGGACAGGTGAAATAAATGATAGTTATAAGGGTGGACAGGTGAAATAAATGATAGTGATAAGGGTGGACAGGTGAAATAAATGATTGTAATAAGGGTGGACAGGTGGGATCGGGTTGCACGCCGCATCCAGTAATTGATATGGGGGGACATTTATGATTTATTGATTTTAATACAAAGATTTAGAAAATTTACGGTTTTACTCTATTGTTCTCATATAATGCACCTTTGGTTAATTTAAGGTGAAGTTTGGAACTTTAGAAATTCATGTGAGATCTTGGTTACAGCTGAGGCCTGGAATAGGCGACTGGGTTATTTTATTTATTGCTGTAGTTTATCTTTCTAGTTTGTGTAGAATTATTTTATTTCTTTATTATATATATATATATACATATATTATCACATGATACGTTATAATTGCCCGCCTTAGCCTCGTCACTACTTCGTCGAGGTTAGGCTCAGCACTTACTCAGTACATGGGGTCGGTTGTACTGATACTACACTCTGCACTCTTTTGTGCAAATCCAGGTACCAGCCAACGTTAGAGATTTTAGTAGAGGCCATTCTACATTCGGAGGCACGAGGTATATCTGCCAGCGTTCGCATATCCCTGGAGTCTTCTCTTAGTTCATAGAGACTGTTTTATATTTTCTCAAAACATCTATACTATTCTCTCAGCCCATTATTTGTAGTAATCTTAGAAGTTCATGAATTGTGACACCATACCCTGGGGTAGTCTTAGAGTTATATATATAATTAGTTCGTGTCTCGGTTTATTTATTTGCTTATTATTTTATATTTGGAGTTATTCGTTGGAATTCATTAGATTAAGTTTGTTTTAAATTTATTTATTGTGTTTAAGTAAATAATCAAAGGAAATTAGCTAATCGAACTCTAACATTGGCTTGCTTAGCAAGTGTAGTGTTAGGCGCCATCACGATCCCTAAGGTTGGGAATTTGGGTCATGACAAGTTGGTATCAGAGCACTAGGTTTCCTAGGTCTCACAATTCACGAACAAGCTTAATAGAGTCTGAAGGAATGGTACGGAGACGTCTGTACTTATCTCTCAGAGGCTATGAAGTCAGGAACGATTTCACTTCTATTCTACTCTATCGTGCGAATTTATTCTACCATTGATGATTGAACTTGTCTATTCTTGTCCTCTCACAAATCTCGACAACAGGCAAAGAGTCTACAACCGGACAAGAGATGAAGACTTAATGACAGCTACGATTAGGGGAATAGACAGAAGCAGAGCTCATTCTAAAGCTCGAACATCAGCATCTATTGTATAGTCTCAAATGGATCTAGACGCGGAAGTTCTAGCTCAGTCGGTACATGTTGGACTAGTCCGTATCCTAGAAGGATTTATACCTACTCCAGTATTGCATAATAAGGGAATAGTTGAAAGCAACGGGGTTGATTTATATGAGATGTGAAGTTTAACATTGTGGATTATCAGGCATTGTGACCTATGATTTCGTGCCAAGTGGGGAAGTCCACTGTCAAGGAATAGATTGTGAGGCCATGTGCTATATCGGTTTTGGCCTAGAGTTACCCCAAGGAATAACGAAGGGTACATCAATAAGTGGGGTAGTTCAGCGGTGTTGAGTCAACATGGTAAAGAAGAAATTGGTCGCTGGTGGTTGAGGCAAGCCTGCGAAGAGGACAACCAGCAATTGCAACACCAACTACCTGACTCAGTTCTCATAAATGCTATTGAAAGAGTTTGTTTCTCGGACACTCCATAATGTATGGCGCAAAGGGTTTGAACGGTTGCACCAGGTCACCATGACGGTGTCAGGACATGCTATCAGGTTTGATGAGTTAGCCTGTCATACTCCTACTTCAGTTCATATAGCCAGAGGGCGAGTCCCCAGACTCATTAAAGGACTCGATTATGATTGTAAAAAAAAAATTGTACGACTCAGGGCAAGTTGATACTTCATTTCGGCTAGTGGTAGAAATTTCTTAGATGTTAGAATGTGTTCGGGATGAGGAAAAGAGGAAGCTAAGGAGACTAAGAGGTTTCGAGGTTCTAAAAGATTCAGTGGATGTTGCTTTGCAATAACAAATTATTGCGGCAGGGGCTCGGGCAATTGACCAGCCCAGTCCGTATATCTGATTACTCGGGGTGATTCAATGAGTTCTTTTAATGCACCACCACTATGAGATTCCTCCAACGATTATTCCATTTTTTTGGTATAAACTCGGTATGAGGAGCAGAATCATTTCATCAGAGCACTCAGGCTACGTGCCCCATTGCAGTTACAACTCAACTTACATGACCAGCTAGGGGAAAAAGGAGTTGGAATGTCGAAGGCGGAGGTCAGATTCCTAGAGGTGGAGACCCAGCCTTTCAATATATTGTCTATGGTATGGCTAAGGTCGTTACATCAAATGGTGCCATTATAAGAACAATCTCTAGTTATTATAAAATGATAATTTCCTTAACTTGATTCGGTTATGAGTATCTAAGAAAGTCCTCCTAATATGCTCTACTTATGTGAATACTTGTATTGAGAAATTCTATGGAAGTAGTTATGTCTATCATTACGTGTTGCAATTTTGTTTAACGGAAAATATTTAAAAGAGAAAAAAGAAATGTTTTGATTGACACGATATGCATATTACTTGTGATTCAAAATTGAAGGCGAGATCCTCGCATTTTAATATGATTTGATATGTTTAAATCAGGCTACGAGCCGCGGTGGAAGTTATGTAAGGACGAGATCCTTATGATGAAAAATTCTTGTGTTTAAATTCTCCCTTGTGAAATTAAAATTTGTACTATAGTACTAATAGGGAGTCATGCATGTTAGGTTTATTCGAAATCTTTTGTATAAAAATTATCTGTGCATAATTTTCCAAATTCGTGCTATAATTAATGAGCTTTAACCTACAAGGTAGGTGCCCGCCCATGTGGTGTTAAATGAGACACATTAATTCTGGTATATAATTACGAGGTCTTCAAGCATCGTATTTCGTTATCAGTATTGTGAAGGTTTGAAAGTAGATTATTGTTAACATGAATCTATTTGATAATTCTGTAATTGGCTATGAACAACTATTAAGAAAATAGAGGCAGTCAAGAACTGGCCTAGACCCACTACAGCCACGAAAATTAGGAGTTTCCTGGGTTTGGTGGGCTACTACTGTCGTTTTGTGGAGGGGTTTTCATCTATATCATCCCCTATGACTAAATTGACTCAGAAAGGTTCCCCATTCAAATGGCCAGACGGGTGTGAGGCAAGATTTCAGAAGCTCAAGACAGCCTTGACTTCAGCACCGGTGTTGGTGTTACCATCAGGTTCAGGTTCTTTCACAGTGTATTGTGATGCTTCCCGAGTTGGACTTGGAGTAGTATTGATGCAGGATGGCAGGGTGATTGCATATGCGTCTCGGCAGCTGAAGGTCCATGAGAAGAATTATCCTGTTCATGACTTAGAGTTGGCAGCCATTGTTGATGCATCAAAAATATTTGGAGGCACTATCTTTATGGCGTGTTGTGTGAGGTTTTCACTGACCATCGCAGTCTCCAGTACTTATTCAAGAAAAAGGATTTAAATTTGAGACAGCGGAGATGGTTAGAGCTGCTAAAGGGTTATGATGTCACTATATTGTATCACCCAGGGAAGGCCAACGTGGTGGCCGATGAATTGAGTAGAAAGTCGGTGAGTATGGGCAGCCTTGCGTATATTCCAATCGGGGAGAGACCGTTAGCATCAGACATTCAGACGTTAGCTAATCAGTTCGTGAGGTTGGATATTTCGCCCAGCAGTGTTCTAGCTTGTACAGTCGCTCGGTCTTCTCTAATTGAGCATATCCGGGAGCGGCAGGATAATGACCCGCATTTGATGGTTCTTAGGGACACAGTTAGGCGCGGTGGTGCCAAGCATGTTACAGTTGGAGATGATGGTATTTTGAGGATGCAGGGTCGTATATGTGTGCCTAATGTTGACAGCCTTCATGAGTTGATCCTTGAGGAGGCTCACAGTTCTAAGTATCCTATTCACCCAGGTGCAGCAAAAATGTACCAAGACTTGAGAAAGAATTATTGGTTGAGTATGATGAAAAAGGACATTGTTGCGTGTGTGGCTTGTTGCTTAAATTGCCAACAGGTGAAGTATGAGCATCAGAGATGTAACGACCCGACCGGTCATTTTTAGCTCTAGCGCGTCGTTCAGCGGTTTGAAGACATGAGCAGCTTCGTTTCAGGTATTATGACTCGTAGGCGTGGTCGGAGTTGAATTTTGGGAAGTGTAGAGTCAAATTGGAAAGAAACAAATTCTCATTTCGGAAGCCTTAAGTTCAAAGAATTGACTAAGATTGGAATTTTGAGTAAATGACCTCCGAATCAGGATTTGAAGGTTCCAGGAGGTTCGTATGATGATTTCGGACATGGCGTATGTTCGGATCGGGATTTGGATATCCCAGGAGCGTTTCTACGTGTATTGTGGAAGTTAGCATTTTTGAAGAAATATCATAAGTCTGGGGTTCCGTTTGGGATTTCGAGTTTGGGAATAACTTCGTATGGTGATTATAGAGTTGGGAGCGCGATCGGAAGTGAATTCGGATGTATGTAGGTTATTATGAAGTCATTTGGCTAAAGATAGAAATTTGAAGGTTTTTGAGAAATCCGACCGGAAGTGGAAATTTTGATATCGGGGTCGGAATGCGATTCTGAAAGTTGGATCAGGTCTGTAATGTCGAATGTGACTTGCGTGCAAAATTTGGGGTCAATCGGACTTGATTTGATAGGTTTCGGCATCGGATGTAGAAGTTTGAAATTTCAAAGTTGATAAAGCTTGAATTGGAGAGCGATTCGTTGTTTTGATGTTATTTGATGTGATTTGAGGCCTTGAGTAGGTCTGCATTATGTCTTGGAACAGGTTGGTGTAATTGGATGGGGTCTCGGGTGGATTCCGGGTGGTTAACGGATCGAATTAGAAGTTTGAGAAATAGCTGAAACTGATGTCATCTGGTGTGACCGCACCTGCGGGGTTTTGGCCGCAGGTGCGGAGCCGCAGAAGCGGCCAAAGAGACGTAGATGCGAGAAGTGGCGCAGGTGCGAGGGTGTGTCTGCACCTGCGAAGGCGCAGATGCAGAAAGGAGGATCGCAGAAGTGGGAGCTGCTGGGCTAAGTCAGAGTCGCACCTGCGATGGAAATTCCGCAGGTGCGGAGACTCAGGAGCGGCTATTGCACCGCAGGTGCGAAAAGGCTGGAGGCAGTGTGGTGTTTTAAAAACGGGAAATTTTCCATTTCCTTCATTTCTTTCATTTGGCTTGGACGATTTTGGAGAGATCAAGGAGGGGTTTTCATCAAGCATCACTAGGTAAGTGAATTCTCCTCATTTATGAGTTAAATATGTGGTCTTGCATGGATTTAGACATGGAAAATTAGTATAAATTTGGGATTTTTAGGGAAATACCTAGAATTGGTAATTTGGAGTTTTGACCACGAATTAGAGCATGGAATTAAGAGTAAATTATGTATTTGAGTTAGTAAAGCTATGGGTAATCATTATCTTCGAGAAATTTCGGAATACGGGCACGTGGGCAATTTTTGTCAATTCTTCGAGCGGAGTTAGGAATTTATATAGTTTAAATGGTTATGCGTATTAGAGTATATTTTCATTGGTTTGCCGTTATTTGACTAGCTTCGGAGCGTTGTGCAATTTATTTGGAGTCGTCAGAAGGGCTTGGAAGCCGGTTATGGAATTTCAGAGCGAGGTAAGTCTCCTTTCTAACCTTGTGAGGGGGAATTGTCCCCGTAGGTGAACTAATTAAGTATGTGCAACTATTTGGGGGGGGGATATGTACGTACGAGGTGACGAGAGTCCGTGCTTAGCTACTATTATGCTTGTGTCTGGGTAGTCTAGGACCCACTAGCATGCCTTACTTGTTGTATTTGTGATCTTGCCCATAATGTTAGACTGTCAATATTATCGGATTAGTAATTGAATACCTAAGAATGGTTAGAGTTTACTTGTCTTAATCATTTAGAAAGAGAGTTGATTCTTTCGTGGATAATTGTGTTCCTGATAAATTTATAATATTTAAACCTTACTAAATTTGTCAAATGAATTTCCCGAAAAAGATTTAAATACTATCTTCGTGTTCCTTAAAAGAGAATTTCACCACTTTCTTGAGTAATTGCTTTCCTGATAAAAATGTGGTTCATTTGTGTGAATATGTGTATCTACGGGTACCTGAGTCGCATGTATGATTCGCGAGTAGGATAACCTTATTATTTATATATGACTGCGGCGCATGATCGATTCGCGAGCGGGGAAAATAGATGCATCTATGGTTCGAGTCGTTCGACCCTTCGGCAGTGCACATTTTATTATTGTTGGTCCGCGTCGTTCGACCCTTGGCAATTTCTTGCCTATGATAATTGTTGCGTACTTTCTGTAATTATAACCTGCTTATTGGCCTGTGAATTATAAATTTGTCAACTGAAATGACGAAGATTTAAAGTGTTGAATGAGAAAGAAGTTGATATTCCTTATCCCTGATTTTTATTAAATTGCCTATGATATTCATGTTTAGTGTCTCACTTGATTATACTAAATTGACCTCTAGCAGGTGTCAAATTCGACCTCTCGTCACTACCTCTCTGAGGTGTACTTACTGAGTACACGTTATTTACTCATGCTACACTTGCTGTGCATTTTTATTGCACAGGTACTTTCACAGCAATGTGGGTGACTTGGAGAATTAGACGAGCTGCATCATCCGGAGATGACCCACGCCCCGCAGAGTCTTCCTCTATTTTTCATTTTTAAATTCCTTGTCCAACTTGTATTTTGGATAGGCATTGTAGTATCTGTACAAATCTTAGAAATTTGCTCATGCACTTGTGACACCGGGTTCTGGGATGAGTTTGGGCTGTATTTTATTAAAAGGATTGTTAAACCATCGTTACTTACTTAGCGGATTATTATTCACTTATTATGTAATGAAATGAAAAGTAACAAAAATTCAAACGCTAAAATAGGAATTTAATTTACTATTTTGTGTTGGCTTGCCCGATGTTAGTGTTTGGCGCCATCACGACCTTAATGGATTTTGGGTCGTGACAAGAGACCCGTTGGTTTGCTTCAGCAGATAGATATCCCTGAGTGGAAGTGGGAGCGTATCACTATGGACTTCGTTGTTGGACTCCCACGGACTCGGAGGAAGTTTGACGCAGTTTGGGTTATTGTGGATAGGCTGACTAAATCAGGATATTTCATTCAAGTGGCAAGTACTTATACTTCGGAACGGTTGGCAGAGATATATATTTGAGAGATTGTTCGCCTTCACGGTGTGCCCGTGTCTATCATTTATGATCGAGGTACGCAATTTACCTCGCACTTTTGGAGAGTAGTTTAGCGTGAGTTGGGAACCCGAGTTTAGTTGAGCATATCATTTCATCCTCAGACAGACGGGCAGTCCTGCGTACTATTCAGATCTTAGAGGATATGCTTTGTGCTTGTGTTATCAACTTTAGAGGTTTTTGGGATCAATTCTTGCCGTTAACGGAGTTTGCTTATAATATTAGTTATCAGTCGAGCATTCAGATGGCTTCTTATGAGGCATTATATGGCAAACGACGTAGATCGCCAGTTGGATGGTTTGAGCCGGGAAAGGCTCGATTATTAGGTTCACACTTAGTTCAGGAGGCCTTAGGTAAGGTCACGATTATTCAGGAGAGACTTTGTGCAGCTCAGTCTAGGCAAAAGAGTTATGCCGATCGTAAGGTGCATGATGTGGCATTCATGGTTGGAGAGAGAGTATTGCTTAGGGTATCACCCATGAAGGGTGTTATGAGGTTTGGGAAGAAGAGCAAGTTGAGCCCTAGGTATATCGGGCCGTTTGAGATTCTTGATAGAGTGGGGGAGGTAGCTTATAGACTTGTGTTGCCTCCAGGGTTATCCTCAGTTCATCTAGTATTCCACATGTCTATGCTCCGGAAATATCATGGTGACCCGTCCCACGTGTTAGATTTCAGCTCTGTCCAACTGGACAAAGACTTGACTTATGAGGAGGAGCCGGTAGACATTTTAGACCGGCAGGTTCGTCAGTTGAGGTCTAAGAGTTATCCTTCAGTTCGAGTGCAGTGGAGAGGCCAGCACGTTGAGGCAGCTACTTGGGAGTCCAAGTCGGACATGCAGAGTAAATATCCACACTTGTTCGCCAATTCGGGTAATCTTCTATGTCCGTTCAAGGATGAACGTTTGTTTTAGAGGTGGAGATTGTGATGACCCAAGGGGTTATTTTATGAACTAAGACTCCGTTCTAGGCTTGAATTGGTGAAAGTTAGAAATTTTATGATTTTGGTCGACAGTGGAAAATTAGGTATCGAGGTCGGAATGAAATTCTGGAAGTTGGAGTAGGTTCGTAGTGTAATTTTTGATGTGTGTGCAAATTTGAGGACATTCGGACGTGGTTTGGTAGGTTTCGACGTCGTTAGCGAATTTTGGAAGTTTAGAAGTTCTTAGGCTTGAATCCGAGGTTTATTTGGTGTTTTGGTGTTGTCTTGAGTGTTCTGGAGGTTCGACTAAGTTCGAGTAGTGATATATGACTTGTTTGAATTATTGGTTGAGGTCTCGAGTGTCACGACCCGAATTAACCCTCTGAACGGGCTCGTGACGGCACCTAGTCCGTATGACTAGGTAAGCCTAAAATATGCGGGAAAATAAGACAACACAGAAATAAACAGTAAAGATGTAGCAATAACTATAAAACTTAAGCCGCTCGGCATTTACAGCTTTCACTCTCCCAAAATCTGGAATATCACCAAGTCACAAGCTTTATACAACTATAGCTCTATACAACGGAATAAGGAAATTGTGTATATGTCTATCTCCTATGCCTGTAGTAGAGTAGATGGGGACACGGGAGATTCTGCGGACGCGGCAGAATTTCCTCGCGGTCTCCTGAGCAAGTGTTGTAGTACTCCTAGCCAAAACGCAGCGTACCGGTACCTGGATCTGCACATGGGGAAAACATGCGCAGGAAAGGGCGTAAGTACTCCACATTCGGTTCTCCGTAAGTGCCAAGCCTAACCCCAGTCAAGTAGTGATGGGGTCAGGATAAGGCTCTACTGAGTTTGAAAATAAGACAGTTATAAGTTTGAACAATGACATATAAATAGCTAAAATAAGCAGAATTTAAGGGAAAACTGGAAGAAATAATAAAGAAAAGCCCTCGGCTCAGCACAGCATATATCTCAATAGCAAATATGCAATGCAGTACAGGGGGAAAGCTCCCGGACCTCAGTCTGTAGTCCCAATTTAAATAGGCTATGCAGTACAAGAGGAAAGCTCCTGGATCTCGGTCCGTAGTTTCAATTTAAATATGCTATGCAGTATAGGGGGAAAGCTCCCGAATCTCGGTTCGTAGTCCCAATTTAAATATGAGATGCAGAATTCTATCGGATACGGCTTAATTAAACAATTCAAGAAAACAATAGGCAAGAATAAGGTAAAACTACCTAAGCATGGAGCAAATAGTAGCGAATACGGGGAATTCAAGTGAAAACAAGTAGGCATGCTCATTCCTATGCTAACTAATCAGTTATAACATGAAGCAGTAATATAGGAATGAAATGAGTTGTGTCATGGAAGGAAAATGCGGGAATTTAGGAACAATGACCCGTGTACGCACTCGCCACCTCACGTACACGGCGTCCAAATAGTAAAATCAGTATAAAAATGCCTAAGGGAAATCCCCAACACAGAGTTAGGCAAGCCACTTACCTTGATTGCGCTAATCAACTCAATACCACGCTCTTTCCACGAGTATCCGACTCCGGGTGGCCCAAATCTATTCAATTCGATTGCATAATATAAATATCACTTCAAGGGAAACAAAATAGCTAATTATTTCTAAGCTAATACGCGAAATTAGGAAATTCGCCCAAAAAGTCCCCCGGGCCCACGTCTCGGAATCGGGTAAAAATTATATTTCCTGAACACCCATTCGCTCACGAAACCACTCGAACAAGAATCATCAAAATCCGACGTCTAAATCTCCCTAAATCCTCATATTTCTACTTGGGGAAGTTTCATCCCAATTTCATGGTTTTTCATCCAATTTTTATTGATTAGATTGAGGAAAATGATAGGGATATTGATATAAAATTGGATTAAGGTTAGAAACGTTACCTATGATTCTCCTCTTCGGATTCCACTTAAAATCGTCAACTCCCGAACTCTCAATCAATTTTGGAGTTATGAATTTCTAACCCTCGGATTTTGGTATAACCAGCACAGGGATCCCGCACCTGCGACCTTGGGGCCGCATCTGCGGAGAGTCTATCGCGGGTGCGGAAGTCACTTAAGAGGGCTGAGACCGCACCAGTGGTCACTTGGCCGCATCTGCGATCCCACACCTGCGGAACCCAGACCGCACCTGTGACCACTGGCAACCCCTACTCAAACCGCATCTGCGAACCTATCTTCCGCACCTGCGTGTCCGCACCTGCGGGAAAACCATTGCAGGTGCGAGACACCAGAACCAGAAATGGTTCAGCTGTTCTCAAGGTTTCAAATTCACCCGTTGGCATCCGAAACAACCCCGAGGCCCCCGGGACCTCAACCAAACCTACCAACTGACCTTAATACCTTGTTCAAACTTGATCGAGCCTTAAAACAAATCTCATAACACCAAAATCATCAATTATGCATAGATTCAAGCCTAAGAACTTATGAAATTTCTAGAATTCACATCTGATGCCGAAACATGTCAAAACTCATCTGAATGACCTAAACTTTTGCACACATGCCATAAATGACATTACGGACTTGTTGTCGCTCTCGGAATTCCATTCCGAATCCGATATCAAAATCTCACCTATCGGCCAAAATTCCAACTTTCGCCAATTCAAGCCTAAATCTACAACTGACCTCGAAAACACATTTTGAACACGCTCCTAACCCTGAAATCACCCAATGGAGCTAACGGAGTCGACGGAATTCCATTCCGGATCCGTCTTTACATAGTTCTAGCTACGGCCCAATTTCTAAAGCTAAATTCCATATTTATGGACTATATCTCAAAAATCACTCTGGATATCACCACTCAACGCTCCGACAAGTTCCAATACCATAAATAGACATTGGAGAAGTAGTTATTAGGGGATCGGTGTGCTAACTCTCGAAATGACCGGCCGGGTCGTTACATTCTCCCCCTCTTAAGAAAATCGTTCGTCCTCGAACGAGTATAGAAACATACCTGAAATTGTGAAAAGATGAGGATACTGTCTCCGCATATCCTGCTCGGCCTCCCAAGTCACCTCCTCGACTAGATGACCCCTCCACTGAACCTTGACTGCGGCAATATTCTTCGATCTGAGCTTCCTGACATGCCTGTCTAATATAGCCACAGGATCCTCAACATATGATAGATCCTTGTCCAACTGGACTGAGCTAAAATCCAAAACATGAGTCGGATCACCGTGATACTTCTAGAGCATGGAAACGTGGAATACCGGATGAGCTCCTGCTAGGTTGGGAGGCATCCAACTCATAAGAAACCTCCCCAACCCGTTGCAACACCTCAAAAGGGCATATGAACCTCGGACTCAGCTTACCCTTCTTCTCGAATCTCATGACGCCCTTCATAGGCAATACCCGAAGCAAAACCCAATCACCAGCCATAAATGCCAAGTCACGAACCTTCCGGTTCACGTAACTCTTCTGCCTGGACTGAGATGTGCGAAGTCTCTCCTGGATCACCTTCACCTTGTCCATGGCATCCTGAACCAAGTCTATACCCAATAATCTGGCCTCGCCCGGCTCAAACCATCCTACTGGAGACCTGCACCGCCTACCATACAAAGCCTCATACGGCGCCATCTAAATGCTAGACGGGTAGCTGTTATTATAAGCAAACTCTGCAAGAGGCAAGTATCGATCCCATGGCCCTCCAAAATCCATCACACAGGCACGGAGCATATCCTCAAGAATATGAATCGTGCACTCGAACTGTCCGTCCGTCTGAGGGTGTAATGTTGTGCTGAGGTCTATCTGGGTACCCAACTCACTATGCAAGGCTCTCCAGAAGTGCGAGGTGAACTGAGGGCCTCGATCTAATATAATGGACACCGGCACACCGTGCAACCGGACTATCTCCCGAATGTAGATCTGGGCCAACCTCTCAGAAGAATATGTAGTCAACACTGGAATGAAATGAGATGATTTGGTCAGCCGGTCCACAATCATCCAAATAGCATTATGCTTCCCCAAGGTCCGAGGAAGTCTAACCACAAAGTCCATGGTGATCCGCTCTCACTTCCACTCGGGAAACTTAATCTGCTGAAGTAATCCTCCCGGTCTCTGATGCTCACATTTGACTTGCTGACAATTGAGACACTTGGCTACAAACTGTGTTATATCCTTCTTCATCCTTCGCCACCAATAGTTCTGTCTCAGATCCTGGTACATCTTCGCGGTACCCGGATGGATGGAATACCGATCTATGGGCCTCCTCAAGAATCAACTCCCAAAGCCCATCTACGTTGGGCACACAAATACGGCCCTGCATCCTCATCACACCATCATCACCTATGGTCACATCCCTGGCATCACTCTGCCGAACTCTATCCTGAAGAGCCCGAAGGTTGGGATCATCATACTGGTGCTCCCGAATGCGGTCATAAAGAGATGATCGAGCAACAACACAAGCAAATACCCGGTGAGGCTCAGAAAGATCCAGTCTCACGAACTGACTGGCTAAGGACTTAACATCCAAGGCTAAGGGTCTCTCAGTTGCACGAAGATATGCCAAACTACCCAAACTCTCCGCCCGGCGACTCAAGGCGTCGACCACCACATTGGCCTTCCCCGGGTGGTATAATATAGTGATGTCATAATCCTTGAGTAGCTCCAACCACATACACTGGCGCAAATTAAGATCCTTCTGCCTAAATATGTGTTGCAAACTCCGGTGATCCGTGAATATCTCACAAGGAACACCATATAAATAATGACGCCATATCTTCAGGGCGTGAACAATCGCTGCAACCTCGAGATCATGAACAGGGTAGTTTTTCTCATGCACCTTCAACTGTCTGGACGTGTAGGCAATCCCCCTACCGTCCGCATCAACACCGCTCCCAGGCCAATCCTCGAAGCATCACAATAGACTGTATAGGACCCTGAACATGTGGGTAATACTAACACTGGAGCTGTAGTCAGGGCTGTCTTGAGCTTTTCAAAGCTCTTCTCGCACTCCTCAGTCCATATAAAAGGTTCAACCTTCTGGGTCAGTCTGGTCATGGGCGCTGAAATGGATGAAAATCCCTCCACAAAACGGCGATAATACCCAGCCAAATCGAGGAAATTGCGTATCTCAGTAGCTGAAGACGGTCTAGGCCAAATATGCACTGCCTCTACCTTCTTCAGGTCTACCTTGATCCCATCCGAAGATACCACATGCCCTAAGAATGCCACCGAATCAAGCCAAAATTCACACTTGGAAAATTTGGAATACAACTTCCTCTCTCTCAATGTCTGAAGTACGATCCTCAAATGTTGCTCATGGTCCTCCAGGGACTGAGAATACACCAGAATGTCGTCAATGAACACGATGATGAAAGTATCAAGATACAGCCGAAATACGTTGTGCATCAGGTGCATGAAGGATGTTGGGGCATTGGTCAGCCCAAATGACATAACAAGGAACTCATAGTGGCCATATCTGGTCCTGAAGGCAGTCTTCGGGATATCCAGCTCCCGAATCTTCAACTGATGATAGCCCGAATGAAGATCAATCTTGGAGAACACCCTAGCACCCTATAATTGGTCAAATAAATCATCAATACGGGGCAATGGGTACCTATTCTTCACGGTCACCTTATTCAACTGCCGGTAGTCAATGCACATACGCATCGAACCATCCTTTTTCTTCACAAATAACACCAGAGCACCCCAAGGTGATACTCTGGGCCTGATGAAACCTTTGTCAAGCAACTCTTGCAACTGCTCATTCAACTCCTTTAACTCAGGAGGAGCCATGCGATAGGGAGGAATGGAAATGGGCTGAGTGCCCGGCAACAAGTCAATGATGAAATCAATATCTATGTCGGGCGGCATACCCGAAAGATCAGCTGGAAAAACATCAGGATAGTCCCTAACAACAGGGAATGACTCAACTGTAGGGGTCTCCGCACTGACATCTCTCACATAAGCCAAAAATGCATCACACCCCTTTTCAACCATCCACTGAGCCTTAAGAAAAGAAATTACTCGGCGGGGAGTGTACTCTAAGGAACCTCTCCACTCTAACCTCGGTAATCCTGGCATAGCCAGTGTCACGGTCTTGGCGTGACAATCAAGAATAGCATAGTAGGGAGACAACCAGTCCATACCCAATATAACATCAAAATCTACCATGCCGAGCAATAATAAATCATCCCTGGTGTCAAAACCACTGATAACAATCAAACACGACTGATATACGCGGTCCACAATAAGAGAATCTCCCACAGGAGTAGAAACATAAACGGGGGAACTCAAGGAATCCCGAGATATCCCCAGATGTGAAGCAAAATAAGAAGACACATACGAATATGTAGAGCCTGGGTCAAATAATACTGAGGCATCCCTATGACAAACGGAAACAATACCTGTAATGACTGAATCTGAAGCAATGGCCGTGGATCGGGCTGGAAGAGCATAGTACCTGGCCTGGCCTCCTCCTCTAAGGCGACCTCGACCTCCCCGGCCTCCACCTCGAGCTGCCTGAGATGGTGGGGTAGCAGCTGGGGTTGGAAGAATAACTGGAGGGCATGGTGGAAGGCGTGGAACCTGATAAGTCTGAGGTGGTGCACCCCTCCTAGCTCTGGGGCAATCTCGGATCACATGATGAGGGTCACCACACTCAAAACAACCCCTCGGAGGACGTGGCGGCTGATGCTGACTCTGAAATGGCCTGCTGGACTGGCCGGTGATAACACCTCGAGCAGGAGGCACCTGAGATACTGGTGGTGCATAATAAGGCTCTTGAGGTCTAGAAGGAGCTGGAATACCACTAGCTGCTGGAAGAGATGAATGAACGGGGCGACTCACAAAACCCCTACCATAGCGTGTTAATGGTGAACGGGCTCCTGCAAAAATGGCCAGTCTCTCGAGACCTCTTGTCCTCCCTTTCCTCCCTGTACCGGGCTAACATAGTCTTAATCCTACAGGCAATACTCACGGCCTGCTGATAAGGGATATCTGTCTCCAGCTCTCTGGCCATGCTGGTATGAATACTGGGGTGGAGTCCCTCAATAAAGCGTTGGACCCTCTCTCTGACAGTGACAACCACAGCTGGTGCATGGCGAGCCAAATCGATGTAACGGACTTCATACTCTGACACAGTCATGGTACCCTGGCGTAGCTGCTCAAACTCTGTACGCCAAGCGTACCTTAGGCTCTGAGGGACAAACTCAAGCAAGAACATCTCTGAGATCTGAGCCCAAGTAAGTGAAGTTGCCTCGTCCGGACTACTAAGCTCAAAAGCACGCCACCACTGATAAGTTGCTCCCCTTAGCTGAAAAGCAGTGAAAGAAACCCCACTCGTATCCACAATACCCATAGTGTGGAGAATGCGATGACAACCCTCAAGAAAACCCAAGGCGTCATCCGAAGCTAGTCCGCTGAACTCAGGTGGGTGGTACTTCTTATACCTCTCAAGTCGTAGCTGCTCTACCTCAGGAACAGCTATCCTAGTCTCATGCTGAGCTGGAGCTGCTGGGGGCATAGGAATATACTCTGGAACCTGCCCAATATGAACCCTCTGCTCATGAGTACGGGATATGGGAGTCTGTGTCCCTCCCCCGGCCTGGGATGTAGCTGGGGCTATTGGAAGTAGTCCCGCCTGAGACAGAGTACTTAAGGCACTCAAGAATTGAGCCAATGTCTCCTGGAGGGCTGGAGTAATAGTAGGGACCTCCTGTGCCCCTACAATTGTGGCTGCTGGGGGATCCTCTGCCTCTGCTCTCGCCGGTGCTCGGGTTGCACCGCGTGCTCGTCCTCTGCCTCGGCCCCTGCCTCTGACGGCTCTGGCTGGGGGCTCGGGTGCCTGGTCATCAGTACGTCTGGTACAAGTAGGAACCATCTGTAAGCAAGAATATAATAGAGTTTAAGAATTATGATGACAGTAACTAGCACGATACGGAATTCCAAAGAATATGATTGTTCTTAACAGTTACATAGCCTCTCGAAGATAGATACGGACGTCTCCGCACCGATCCGCGAGACTCTAATAAATCGGCTTGTGACTTGTGACTCATATGAACATAGACGCTCTGATACCAACTTGTCACGACCCAAATTAACCCTCCGAACAAGCTCGTGACGGCACCTAGTCCCTATGACTAGGTAAGACTAAAATATGCGGAAAAATAAGACAACACAAAATAAACAGTAAAGATGTAGCAATAACTATAAAACTTAAGCTGCTCGGTATTTAAAACTTTCACTCTCCCAAAACCCAGAATATCACCAAGTCACAAGCTTTATACAACTATAGATCTATACAACGGAATAAGGAAAGTTTGTATATGTCTATCTCCTATGCCTGTAGTAGAGTAGATGGGGACACGTGAGATTTTGCGGACGCGGCAGAATTTCCTCGCGGTCTCCTGAGCAAGTGTTGTAATAATCCTAGCCAAAACGATGCGTACCGGTACCTGGATCTCAACATGGGGAAAACATGCACAGGAAAAGGCGTGAGTACACATTCGGTACTCCGTAAGTGCCAAGCCTAACCCCAGTCAAGTAGTGACGAGGTCAGGTTAAGGCTCTACTGAGTTTGAAAATAAGACAGTTATAAGTTTGAACAATGACATATAAATAGCTAAAATAAGCAGAATTTAAGGGAAAACTGGAAGAAATAATAAAGAAAAGCCCTCAGCTCAGCACATCATATATCTCAACAGCAAATATGCAATGTAGTACTGGGGGAAAGCTCCCAGACCTCAGTCTGTAGTCCCAATTT
This sequence comes from Nicotiana undulata, assembly GCA_005239495.1. Lineage (NCBI taxonomy): Eukaryota > Viridiplantae > Streptophyta > Magnoliopsida > Solanales > Solanaceae > Nicotiana > Nicotiana undulata. The sequence goes on along the minus strand of ML244710.1, from coordinate 9,691 downwards.
AAATATGCTATGCAGTATAGGGGGAAAGCTGCTGGATCTCGGTCCGTAGTCCCAATTTAAATATGCTATGCAGTACAGGGGGGAAGCTCCCGGATCTCGGTTTGTATTCCCAATTTAAATATGAGATGCAGAATTCTATCGGATACGGCTTAATTAAACAATTCAAGAAAACAATAGGCAATAATAAGGTAAAACTACCTAAGCATGGAGCAAATAGTAGCAAATACGGGGAATTCAAGTGAAAATAGGTAGGCATGCTCATTCTTATGCTAACTAATCAGTTATAACATGAAGCAGTAATATAAGAATGAAATGAGTTGTGTCATGGAAGGAAAAAGCGGGAATTTAGCAACAATGACCCGTGTACGCACTCGTCACCTCACGTACACGGCGTCCACATAGTAAAATCAGTATAAAAATGTCTAAGGGAAATCCCCAACACAGAGTTAGGCAAGCCACTTACCTTGACTGCGCTAATCAACTCAATACCACGCTCTTGCCACGAGTATCTGACTCCGGGTGGCCCAAATCTGTTCAATTTGATTGCATAATGTAAATATCACTTCAAGGGAAACAAAATAGCTAATTATTTCTAAGCTAATACGCGAAATTAGGAAATTCGCCCAAAACGTCCCCCGGGCCCACATCTCGGAATCATGTAAAAATTATATTTCCCGAACACCCATTCGCTCACGAAACCACTCGAACAAGAATCATCAAAATCCGATGTCTAAATCTCCCTAAATCCTCAGATTTCTACTTGGGGAAGTTTCATCCCAATTTCATGGTTTTTCATCCAATTTTTATTGATTAGATTGAGGAAAATGATAGGGATTATTGATATAAAATTGGATTAAGGTTAGAAATGTTACCTATGATTCTCCTCTTCGAATTCCACTGAAAATCGTCAATCCCGAGCTCTCAATCGATTTTGGAGTTATGCATTTCTAACCCTCGGATTTTGGTATAACCAGCACAGAGATCCCGCACCTGCAACCTTGGGGCCGCACCTGCGGTGCCGCACTTGCGGAGAGTCTATTGCGGGTGCGGAAGTCACTTAAGAAGGCTGGGGCTGCACCTGCGGTCACTTGGCCGCATCTGCGGTCCCGCACCTGCGGAACCCAGACTGCACCTGCAACCTTTGGAAACCCCCAATCAAACCGCATTTATGAACCTATCTTCCACATCTGCGTGTCCGCACCTGCGGGAAAACCATCGCAGGTGCGAGACACCAGAACCAGCAATGGTTCAGTTGTTCTCAAGGTTTCAAATTCACCCGTTGGGCATCTGAAACAACCCCGAGGCTCTAGGGACCTCAACCAAACCTACCAACTGACCTTAATACCTTGTTCAAACTTGATCGAGCCTTAAAAACACATCTCATAACATCAAAATCATCAATTATGCATAGATTCAAGCCTAAGAACTTATGAAATTTCTAGAATTCACATCCGATGTCGAAACACGTCAAAACTCATCCGAATAACCTCAAATTTTGCACACATGTCATAAATGACATTACAGACCTGCTGGCGCTCTCGGAATTCCATTCGGAGTCCGATATCAAAATCTCACCTATCGGCCGAAATCGCCAAAATTCCAACTTTCGCCAATTCAAGCCTAAATCTACAACCGACCTCGAAAACACATTCCGAACACGCTTCTAACCCTAAAATCACCCAACGTAGCTAACGGAGTCGACAGAATTCCATTCCGGATCCGTCTTCATACAGTTCTAGCTACGGCCCAATTTCTAAAGCTAAATTTCATATTTATGGACTATGTGTCCAAAATCACTCCGGATTTCACCACTCAACACTCTGACAAGTTTCAATAACATAAATAGACATGGGAGAAGCAGTTATTAGGGGATCGGGGTGCTAACTCTCGAAACGACCGGCCGGGTCGTTACATCGAGGGTCTTGAGTGAGTTTCGGATAGGTTTGGGTTGTGTTGTGCTCGTTTTTCTTATGTTTCGACGTCGTTTCTTCAAGAATAAATGATATTATATTGAACAAATAAGCTTTGGTTTCTGTTTTGATTGAATTATTAGACCCGTATCGTCATTACGGACCCGTAGCAAAAAGAATCATCAAATTTGTAAATCGTATTAGGATTTTATGGTCATTTTACTAAGGTTGACAGATTTTTTAGATTAATTACGTAATTGTCACTGACGGCGTATTTAAAAATCTGCATTATTTGCAAATATTAAATCCTACATATCTCTTTCATTATAAGATCAAATTGAGTGATTCAAAAGCCTAACTTCACTAGAATTTCACAAGGAATCTATTGGAGGCATAAAAAGCGAGTTTCGGGATTGATTGACATGAGAAATGAGGCAGAATAGCTAGCAGAAAAATATATAAAATAAGGGTTTGTTCATTCGGTCATATTTTGAGTTGGAGAGCTCGGATTTGAGCGATTTTGGAGGTGATTTCACCATAGGGATTCGGGTAAGTGTTCTTTACTCATTTTGGTTATGTTTCATGAATACATCTTCGTTTTTGAGATTTGATTGATGATTTTAAAGTGAAATTGAGGGAGTTAGGGCTTGAGTTTTGGAGAGTTTTAGGTAGGGATTTGAGGGACCAAACGGAGTCCGATTTTGATAAATTTTATATGGTTAGACTCGGGAGAGGACGAGGGTTTTGACTAATGTAGGCCCGAGGGTCAGATTTTGGCCGATTGCGGATTTTCTTTTTATAGTTTTTACTGTGGAATTCGATTCGTTAGCCTATGTTGACGGTATTAATATGATTATGATTAGATTCGAGCGTGTTAGAGAAAGATTCTAAAGGAAAATTTGTAATTGAGCAGTGAGTGGCCTGCGAATTTGAGGTAAGTGTTTGGTTTAACCTTGATGTGAGGGAATAGGAATCCCCAACTAAATTATTATGTGAAATTTCATGTGTGTGTTGTATAGGTGAGGTGACATGCATCTATGCACCACCAAATTGTCTGCTTACATGATCCCTTCCCCCTTTCCAATTTAATTGCTTCATATAATTTAATTGATCCATGTTCATTGTTGTTTCCATACTTACTTGGCTAGTTATATTGTTGTAAGTCTTGTTGCAATCATTTTTGGGAAAGTATTGGTTGTTTTCCTTGGTTTCATTGTGGTACACAAAGATTGAGTGGGGTGACATTGTTTTACGAGATGTAAATGTATATATATATATATATATATATATTCCTGTTGGTTTCATTTTAAGATATTAATTATGAAGTTTGTGAGAACTACCATTTATTGTTTATGACTGTTGAGACAAAAGTATTGTGAAAAGCTTGGCCTGAATTGTGAAAGTTTTTGATAATTAAATAAATGAGTCGCATAACCTCCCTCGCAAAAAAATCAAAGTCAAGAATGCGACAACTATGCGGTCCGCAGAATCGAAATGCGATCTCATAATGGACCGCATAGTTGCCTTCAAATTGGGCAGTGGCCTGCCCAGGTATGCGACCATTATGCGGTCCGCATACCCGTTATGCGATCGCATAGTGCGTCGCATAACACTCAACTGCTGGAAAATTTTGTTCTTTCGAATTTCGGGGTACTTTTACACAATCAAGGTCCGTTTTAAGAATTTCTACAGATATAACAACTCGGGGACTTATTCGGGCATTATTTTAAACAAGAAATTTTACGGGTCTTTACATTCTCCCCCCCCCCCCTTAAGATCATTCGTCCTCGAATGAGGATTTTGGAAATTGTTTGGTTTTGAAAACATGACATGCAAACTTCCAGATTTACACTAACTCCGATATTTTCAGAAAAGTTCGCCAGAGTCTCCTTTGTATTTAGACCTATCTACCTGTCAGAGAGCCCCCGAAACACATTTCCAAGCATCATTACACAGTTTCTGTTATTCCTACAACTGGTATACAATTCATTACCTCAACACTTGCACATATCCAATTACCTTGACAAATACATATAGTTCATTCTCTTTACATCACAAATTGGCATAAGATTCGATTAGTGGCACATAATTTGCACATAACTTTGGGCCATTTCAGTGCACCCCATACAGTTCAATCACCTCAATAGATCATAGGCAATTCATTTAACCATTACCAGTCTACACTACCATTAATCACTTACTTAGTACATTTGTTTCACAAAACTTTTATTTGCTTTGAAGGTTGCACACCACCCATTTAATAATATTGTATACAGTTCTAGCACGCATTGGAAAGTTACAACAATAAGGCAATTAGGAAAAAAAATGGGGTGCCTTTGCACGAATCTGAGTACAACATCAAATTGCCTTGGGACCGTAATTCGCACGATCACTACTACACTTGCTCAAACAGATGGGGATATTTTTCTTTCATTTCTTTCTCTGTTTCCCACGTGGCTTCCTCGACTTGTTGACTTCGCCACAACACTTTAACAGAAGCAATCTCTTTGTTTCTCAATTTACGGACTTCGCTATCAAGAATAGCAACTGGAGCCTCTTCGTATGATAGCTCTTCATTAACCTCAATAGTCCCAACTGGCACGATGGAAGATGGATCTCCAACCACGTTCTTCAACATAGACACATGGAACACTGGGTGCACTAATGACATTTCATGGGGCAATTCCAGCCTATAAGCCACCCGTCCTATCCTTTGAGCGATCTGATATGGACCGACGTACCTAGGGTTCAACTTCCCTTTCTTCCCAAACCGCATCACTCCATTCATGGGAGACACCTTCAAGAACACCCAATCATCTACCTTGAACTCCAATTCTCTTCGACGAACGTCCGCATAGGATTTCTGACGACTCTGAGCGGTTTTCATCCTCTCCTGAATGACTCTAACTTTTTCCATATCCTGGTGGACAAGATCTGGCCCTAACAATTCCGCCTCACCGGTTTCGAACCATCCAATCGGAGATCTACACCTTCTTCCGTACAATGCCTCAAATGGGGCCATCTGAATAGTAGCATAAAAGTTGTTATTGTAAACAAATTTGATAAGCGGCAAGTGGTCATCCCAACTACCTTTGAAATCTAAAGCACAAGCCCGCAACATATCTTCAAGCGTCTGAATAGTCCGCTCCGCCTGACCATCAGTCTGAGGATGGAAAGTCGTGCTGAGATTCACCTGAGTACCCAAACCTTGCTGAAATTTCCTCCAAAATTTGTTGTGAACTGGACCCCTCGATCTGAGATAATAGAAACTGGAGTGCCGTGAAGTCTGACTATCTCCTTGATATACAACTGAGCATAACATTCTGCAGTATCGGTGGACTTGACTGGCAAAAAGTGGGCTGATTTGGTGAGTCGATCCACTATCACCCAAATTGAGTCGAACCTGCGTTGAGTGCAAGGTAACCCTACCACGAAATCCATATTGATCATCTCCCATTTCCACGTCGGTATTTCCATAAGTTGAGTTAATCCACCGGGCCGCTGATGCTCGGCCTTCACCTGCTGGCAATTCGGACATCTAGACACAAAGTCTGCCACACCCCTCTTCATACCGCTCCACCAATAAATCTCCCGGAGATCGTGATACATCTTCGTAGAACCTGGGTGCACAGAATACCTAGAGCTATGAGCCTCCGCCATTACCCTCTCCCTGAGATTATCTACATTTGGGACACATAGCTTACCTTGACATCGCAACACTCCATCATTGTTGCCGAGTGAAAATGCCGAAATCTTGTTATTCAGAACTGCCTCCTTCAACTGTGCCAATGCTGGATCAATGAACTGCTTTTCTTTGACTTCCGCTACAAGTGACGATTCTGCCCCATTATGCGCCATAACCTCCCCTTCGCCTGAGGTCTAAAGACAAACCCCCAAATTGGACGGCCTCTGATTCGCTTCCAAATGAGCCAAACTACCCATAGACTTCAGACAGAGAGCGTCGGCCACCACATTCGCCTTTCCTGGATGGTACAAGATGTTCATATCATAATCCTTAAGCAATTCTAACCACCTCCGCTGCCTTAGATTCAGTTCCTTCTGCTTGAATAAATATTGAAGGCTCTTGTGGTCTGAGAACACATTCACGTGGACTCCATAAAGATAATGCCGCCAAATTTTTAATGCAAACACCACAGCCGCGAGCTCCAAATCATGCGTCGGATAATTCTTCTCGTGATTCTTGAGTTGCCTTGAAGCATACGCTATGACCTTCCCATGTTGCATCAACACACACCCCAAACCAACCCTTGAAGCATCGCAATAAACCACAAATCCCTCTGTACCTTCTGGCAAGGTCAATACCGGTGCCGAAGTCAATCTCGACTTCAATTCCTGAAAACTTTTCTCACAAGCGTCGGACCACTGGAACTTCACCGCTTTCTGCGTCAATTTAGTCAATGGGGAGGCGAGGGTAGAGAATCCCTCCACAAACCTCCGATAATACCCAGCTAGACCCAAGAAACTACGAATCTCTACCGGGGTCGTTGGTCTAGGCCAATCTTTCACTGTCGCGATCTTCTGGGGATCAACCTGAATCCCTTCTCTGGACAACACATGACCCAAAAACGCGACTGATTCTAGACAAAACTCACATTTCGAAAATTTAGCATACAACTGGTGATGATGAAGGGTCTGCAGAACTTCCCTCAGGTGATTAGCATGATCCTCCCGACTCCGCGAGTAGACAAGGATGTCATCAATAAAAACAATCACGAAGGAGTCTAGAAATGGCTTGAAAATCCGATTCATAAGATCCATAAAAGCTGCTGGAGCATTGGTCAGCCCAAAGGACATTACCAAAAATTCAAAATGACCATAACGAGTCCTGAAGGCGGTCTTAGGAATATCCTGCTCTCTGATCTTCAACTGATGATACCCAGACCGTAAATCAATTTTGGAGAAGAGCCTCGCACCTTGCAATTGATCAAACAAATCATCTATTTGAGGCAATGGATACTTGTTTTTTATAGTGACTTTGTTGAGCTGCCGATAGTCAATACACATCCGAAGCGACCCATCCTTCTTTCTAACAAAAAGACAGGAGCACCCCACGGAGACACACTCGGCCGAATGAACTCTTTATCTAATAAATCCTTCAACTGCTCCTTTAACTCCCTCAACTCTGCTGGCGCCATTCTGTATGGTGGAATAGATATTGGCTGCGTATCTGGTAGTACATCAACCCCAAAATCGATCTCTCTATCTGGCGGAATCCCTGGAAGCTCGTTCGGAAATACTTCAAGAAAATCATTCACAACGGGCACGGACTCGGGAGCAGGAACCTCTAGAGTGGTGTCCGCGACCCAGACCAAATGATAGACACACCCGTTCTTAATCATCTTCGAGGCCTTAAGGCAGGAGATAAACCTACCTTTCGGCACCACACCATTCCTCTTCCACTCAATAACCGGCTCATTAGGAAACTCGAGTCTCATGACTCTCGTTCAGCAGTCGAGTTTAGCAAAGGACGAATAAAGCCAGTCCATCCCCATAATAATATCAAAATCTACCATCCCAAGCTCAATAAGATCGGCCGTGGTAACGCGACCACATACCGTGACAACACAGTTCTTATAGACTTGCGCTGCTGTAATAGAATCACCAACCGGAGTCGATACAGAGAACGGCTCATGAAGATGTTCGGGTTTTATCCCAAAACTTGAAGCAATAAACGGGGTAACATAAGACAAGGAGGACCCCGGATCAATAAGAGCATAGCAATCAAGTGCTTGAACATTCAGAATACCTGTGACAACATCTGGAGAAGCCTCCGTGTTCTGGCGACCACTCAAAGCATAGAATCGGCTGGGTCCACCTCTACCACGAGCTCCACCCCTAACTGCACCACGCCCCGCTGGGGATGGAGGACACCCTGAATATGTGGCGATTGAAGAACCGGATGGCTGAGCAAAACCCTTACCTCTGCCCTGGTTGGGCGCATGGCAATCCCGCTGAACATGACCTCTCACTCCACACCCGTAGCATATCGGGATATCCAGATAACAAGGCTCGGTATGGAACCTCCCGCACTTAGGGCACTGAGCCTCCCCTGCTGCTGGGACCTCTCCCCTGGGCGACCTAACTGATGGGGTCTCCTGCTGTCTGACCCTGGTCCCCGGCAACTGCTCTGCTGGGAACGGCGCACTGATGGTGGTGCACTGGCTGAGGACTGTGCATAGGACTGGGATGGCCCTGATGACCCTCTCCCAAGAACTGGTCTCCCTCCTCCAACTGAACTCCCCGAGTGGCCCGCTGGCCGGGCCCTGCTGCTACTCTCTCTTTCCGACCTTATCTTCAATTTCTTAGCCTCTGTAGCCTGGGCGAATCCCACAATATTCCCATAATTCATGTCTGAGTGCAAGGCAGCTGTAGCAGCTTCATTCACAACCAAGGGACTAAGGCCCTGAACAAAACGTCGAACACTGGCATCCATAGTCGACACCAAGTGAGGAGCATATTAGACAACCGCACGAACTCCATATGGTACTCCCACACAATCATACCGCCCTGCTTGAGGATCTCAAACTCCGTAGCACGGGCTGCCACAGTCTCGGCATGCAAAAAGTTATCCATGAACGCATCCACGAACTCGTCCCATCTAGCCGGAGGACTTCCCTCCCCATGGGAATCCTCCTACATCTCGAACCAGGAATATGATGCTCCCCTCAGCCTGTACGAAGCTAACTCAACCCCCTCTGTCCCTGTAGCCTTCATCACCCGAAGGGTCTTTTACATCTCATCAAGAAAATCCTGTGGATCGTCCTCTGGATCCGTACCTGAGAACTCTGGAGGGGCCAACCGCAGAAATTGGTTGACTCTGGAGCCGGAGGAATCTCCCTGCCCGCTGGAGGACGCAGGGGTAGCATGAGATCTTTGGGCCTGAGCGGCCACCAACTGAGTTAACATATGAATAGCTCCTCTGAGATCCCCCTCGGATGTACCAAGACCGGAAGCTGGAACCGTAAAGGGATCAGGAATATCAGCGGGAGGGATTGCAGCACCCTCCGCCGCTGCAGGAACAGGAATGCTTTCATCCGGAATAGAAGGGTCAGGCAGATTCAAGGTCGGGGAGTCACTCTCACCCGCACTATCTGGTACATGATTCACATCCACACTTGGGGTGGCATTGGCCTCAAGGCCGAGTCGAGCTCTCTTCTTTGGTGCCATTACTGAAATTTTTGGAACAAAGCACGAATTAGGCAAGGATATTTTCACTTTCCGGTTCACCGCACGATATAGAATAATAACTAAAGGGTAATTTCCTAGATGTCCATGTAGCCCCCTAATTATAGATGTGGTCGACAACACACCGATAAGAAGGGCTCTACTAGACACGGCTCTGAGACATCCTAGGACTCTTTTAAAAACCTTAGGCTCTGATACCAAGTTTGTCAAGCCCCAAAACTGAGGGATACGACCGGCACTCGACCGGGTAGCCCCAGTCAAGCGGACCTACAATCAAAACACATGGAAAGTGACAATCAAAATCAATAACTTTACAATCTCTCCCTTTTTCCCTTTCCAACACCACCATATTCACGAGTTTCATAATTTTCATATCAATAGTGATAACGATCACTTTTCCACCCTTATTACCTCGTCCACCCTTATCACCACATCCCACACCTTATTACTTCGTGTTGCGGTACGCAACCCGACCCCGCCTGACAATTCATATTTCATAGCAACAATGCCATCAATTTCATCACAAGGGCCTTCCTTTCAAAGATCACAATTTCAACATTTATCATTTCATTCAC